>JAADWY010000006.1:0-128871 GCA_023336355.1 Pythium dissotocum | reverse complement strand
GTCTGGTCTTGTGGTGTAGACTTACAGTTACCAACTCGACTTGGATGCGTGCAAAGTGGTGGTCCGCACCATATCGAGCTCTACAGATAGGACTAGCTCGCAAGACAAGCTCTTGGCATGGAGGAGAATGGCGTCCGAGCAGAACACGTGACGACAGAGACACTACGCGCCAACATTCGTGAGGCGCTCGTAGATGCAAGTGAGTAAGTTCTTTGTGCTTCCGCACAAGTTCGTGTTTGCGATCATCGACAACTTCTCGGCGTGGGATTGTGGTCATTCAAAGACAGCCTCGTCCAATGCCAGCATGCCAGCACAAGTGCCACTGGACACAACTCAAGGTGACGACTGCATTGCGTCTCGTGCACTATTTGGATTCGTTTCATGGATGGCCTGACGTACGTCGCCCGCTCAAGACTCACTCAGAGGAGATGGCTTCATATATTTGACCTGATAATTAACCAATCAGATGTGTCAGATGACGGTAGCTCCGTCGTCTTACGAAGGATCCGTGAAAGTGATTGACGGCCAAGCAGGCAGGCAGTTTGGCAGAAACCTTTAGCAATACATAACCATGTGTAAATTATAGATTTGGTTACGTATTTAGGTACAAATTATGGGTATGTAAACCTGTCATAGTTGTATTATGGTCGTATTTGATGGTTGTATACAGCGTGCCATTGTGGGAAAGTTCATGTCGCTGTGCGAGTTCACTGGATACACGAGAGATACATCAAGATCCAACAGGCCTCAGTAAACATGGTGAGCGCCAGTATGGATCGACACAGTCATTCGCCGAGCTTACCAGCTCTGATTCCTCTTCGCATTTCCGAATTTGCCCACAGCCAAATACTCGCGTCTTCCGTCTCAACACGATGCCGTCCCTGCTGTCATCTATTGTCGTCGCGGCCTCCATGGGTGTCCTCGCGTCTGCCAGCTCCATCCCTGAATCTCAGAATGCCGTCTCCTATATCACGATGGCTCTCGAGACCTTTAACTCGGCGTCGAACGGCTCCAGTTCCTCGCAGCACCTCCGCCGACGTCTTGCAACCGACACCACAATCTACGTCGCGTG
This sequence comes from Pythium dissotocum, assembly GCA_023336355.1. NCBI lineage: Eukaryota > Oomycota > Peronosporomycetes > Pythiales > Pythiaceae > Pythium > Pythium dissotocum. The sequence goes on along the minus strand of JAADWY010000006.1, from coordinate 127,799 downwards.
CGGCGTCGACATCCCAGGCTACGACATCTCTAACAGGCTGTCCACAAGTGCCGACGGCTGCGCTGTCATTTGCACGATTGTTTCGGGCTGCGACGCCGTCACGTGGACCAACCACAACGGTGGTACGTGTTGGTTCAAGCACTTGGGGGACAAGGACTTCTACGAAGTCGCCAGGCCCAAGGCCGGCGCGGCATCTTACGTCACCGTGCCAACGTGGTGGATCGCGGACAACGGCGTCTTGAGTGTTCAGTCAGGAGTTGATATGCCTGGCAATGATATTGGCAGCCAGCGCCAGTCGAGTTGGTGTGGGTGTCCGCAGGCGTGCAGGGCCAACCGAAACTGTTTCGCGTTCACGTGGACGGACTACAATGGTGGCACGTGCTGGCTCAAGAGCAAGGCCGTCGAGCCGGTGGGCAAAGGCGGGCGAGTGATCTCAGCCTCCATGATCAACTTCGGGTACATCGGCTACTGTAAGCCGTAGGCTCCTGTCGCCAACAGTACTGTAGTTGATGAGCCGCTAAGGCCACCACACAATACAACGTAGTAGCGATAAACAAATATTTTGACGATCACCATCGCTGTTGAACGTCTGTGATTAACGTACCAGCCGGAGTCTCTTCTGTATCGGTCGTTACCTCACTGATATATCCAATGGCCACCACAGGGCTGTCCACACCAACACTTCGATCACATGTGCCACAAGCTGTCTACTACGTAGTACGAGTTGCGGCTATTCGCCATTCATCGATTTCAGACCTTTCACTCATCGGGACCTCTGCCATGGTCTCACGTACGGGTTTTGCTCGGCACATCGTGCTGGCTGCTGCACTCGCGACTACCACGAGTGCCGCCGTCCTGCCGGCTACTGATAATTCTTCGAAACGGCGTCTTGCGGACGACGCTGTCCTCGAACTGTGCGGTGTGGATCTCGTCGGCGGTGACACGTCGACACACAAGAACACAGATCCAGACGGATGTCCAATGATTTGCTTCGCGCTCGATGCCAAGAGCGACTCGACAACCTGGACGAACTTCGAAGGTGCTGGTGCAACAAGCTCCACGGGTTTGATCTCTCGGATGTGAACAAGCCCTTCTACCAGTTCAAGTCGACACCGAATCCTGCCGCCGTGTCGTATATCAAGGACATCGCGTTCAAAGGCACGGAAGGCTCCGTTGTCGAGACCAAGAACGGTCTCGACATTCCAGGCTACGATATCGACAACAAGCCCTCTGGTCAGTCCAGCGGATGCGCGTCGTTGTGCCGCGCGAACGGCAAGTGCTTTGCGTACACGTGGACGAATTACGCAGGAGGAACGTGTTGGCTCAAGGCTCGAGCGAATGTTTTCATGCCAAGAAATGGGGCCGTGTCCGCCTACATCACGCGAGCTGCGAACTTCAAGACGTGCCCCAAGTTGTAGGGACGAATAGATATCGGACCATTCAAATGGCACTAACTTGAACGAAACATATTCATGCGATGTCGTACTCATCGGAGAGATCTCTCGAGTGATTTCCAATTGAAGAGCGCATCCAACGCCTCCTTGCTGTCCCAGGCAGCTTCTTGGGTCGGCGTTCACCTCACACTCCATTCGCCAATTTTCCTGAAAGACATAAACTCCATTGCCACAACTCGGCATCCTCTGCGCTCCCGATGAAGTGTTTCTCTCTATCGAATCTACTGCTCGGATCTCTCACTGCGTTCGCCATCGCAGCGAGTGAAGCGAGTCCCCTTCCGTCGACTGTCGATGTGATCAAGGCAATGGAAAGTGTCGGCTTCCAGACGAACCGCTCGATCGCTGAGATGGTCTCACTTGTCACCCAGAAAGTTGCGTCTGATACTGGCATCCACACATCGCGGCGACTCGAATCCGACGATGAAGTATTGATGTTGTGCGGTTCCGACCTCCAGAACGGCAACAAAGATCTCGGCTCGATGCCCTACAGCAATCCGGATGGCTGCCCTGTTCTCTGCGCCGCGAGTACTGAAGACTGTAACGGCGTGACCTGGACCGACTACAACGGCGGCACGTGCTGGTTCAAGTTCCTCGGCGGTCAAGTCGCTTGGTTCGCGTCAACTCCCAAGACAGGCGCCATCTCATACATGCTAACGGGTCGATCTATCGAAGGACTGCGTGCTCGCACGTACGTGAACGCCGACATGGACGGTGGGGACATCAAGTCCGAGTCCAACGTGCCAGATTCCTCCTACTGTGCAGGCGAGTGCCACTTCAAGGACGGCTGCTTCGCGTCGACGTGGTCCGAATACAACGGCGGCACGTGCTGGTACAAGAGTAAAGCGAGGACGCTCATTGCCAAGCCTGGTGCCGTGTCGAGTCTGCACTACCGCGTTGCCACGGTAGGACAGTGTAAGGTGTGAGCGTCAGTCTGGTCACGCAGCAAACACAGGCACTCATTTCGGGATTATAGAGGTCAGAAACGTTCTGAGAAGAATACCAGAAAGCCCCATTTTTAGCAATGACACGGCCAATTAGACTTCCATGTGAACCAAAATCCGTTGGGAATGGGGGCTGCGATGTTTCCTCAGACCCGCAGGTCATATCATACAGCGAAACCTCCTCGCTTCCTGATACGCTGGCGTCGGGTGAGACTAACCAGCTCCACCAAGGCATGCTGGTCACGCCTGGTGATGTCACCGCCTTTGCGATCTGGTCGTGAGGCCGACGGCGCCTTCCTCACAGCTGCACATCGCAATTCGAAGGTGCTCACGGACTCGTCGTGGTGCCAAGCACGAATATGACAATGCAGCCATCGCCTCCATCGCTCGCGGCAGGCGACGGCGCCGTCCGTAAGAAGCGCCGCATGACGGTCATGGACACCGAGCCGCTGTCTCCTGTCGACCGGGTATCTCCAGTGGCTTCCGGGACACTCCACGACAACCTCCAAGCAGCTACGAACACGAGGCGACTCTCGTATCAAGATGCCGCGCGCGAACTTGCTCGACGTCGCTGGCGACTGCTCCAGAAGCACGTCTGCATCATGCAATGGTACGTTCTCTTCGTGTGGTATTGGAGCCTTTAATGCAGAGAGCTAATGTGTATGTCTAGGTTGTCGAAGGATTTGATGCGCCGCCAGCTCAAGCGCTTCGCGCTCGCGCAAGAATCGCTAGTGGATGTGCTCATCACGTCGAAAGACGACTTCATGGAAGTTTTCGTCAAGATCCGCGAGCAGTTTCTCTCGCTGTTGGACGCCGAGAAGTGTATCCTGAGCTTTGAAGCCAACAGATCCATCCTCGAGTTCGACGGGCGCTCCATTTACCCATCGTCACGAGCCAAACGCGGCTTATTGCGCACTGCCATGACCAACGGAGAGCCTGTGCACCTCTGTTCAACGCCTCAGGATCAAGGTCGGCCACTGGTACTCGATGGCGTCCCACACTGCATCGGTGACGTCCGCTCATACGTGTGTCTGCCGCTGATCGACAGCGAAGGCACGGTCCAGGCAGTTGCCGAGGTGTTCAACTCGCGTCACGACGCCAAGATCATCGCTGCTTGGCTGCGAGCAGGCGATAACGGATCCCTTCACGTCCTGCGCAACTTCGTGGGCAACCTGATCAAGGCCTTCACCAAGCGCGCCAACATTGGTGACCTGGTCTCCGGTGCCAGTGGTTCCAAAGCCAAATCAGTCGCCAGTCCCGCAGCAGACCCAGTGACGGCAAGCGAACCTGCGGTTGGCTCGGAGATCAACGAGTACCCGCTCGAGTCACTCGTGGATTTCCTTCGGAACTCGGTGGGTGTCGAGCACTGCAGCGTCTTCGCATTCGACAAGGACGTGGATCTGCTCTGGACGCGGCTGTCCGACTGCTGCGCATGCCCCCAGACCGTGAAATGTGATGAAGGCATCATCGGCAAGGCTGCTCGCCTGGTCCAGACCATCCACTACACTCGCCAACGAGACAGCGCCAAGTTTGGTGAGCTCTTCAGCAACATATCACTGAAGACGGAGGACGTTGTGGAGGCGCTGACCATCCCAACGATCAGCGCGAACCAGAAACTCAACGGTGTGGTGCTGCTACTCAACAAGAAAGACCGCACGGCGTTCACCGAGGCCGACATCGCCATGTGCGCCAACCTGTGCCGCCATATTGGCAATGCGCTGCACAGTTCGGAGCTCCATGAGGCGATCTTAAAGGCCCAGGGCAAGGCGCAGACGCTGCTGGACTTGTCGGCGGTGCTCTTCCGAGAGCTGGAGACCAACGCGTTGCTCATCGCGATCATGGACGCCATCAAGAAGCCCATGAACGCCAGCAAGTGCTGCGTGTTCCTCATGGACGATGAGAAGAACGAACTGGTCGCGCCTGTGGGATCCGATATCGCCCACGATACTTCCCAGCAGACATTCCGTACGTCGATCAACGAAGGTATCGTCGGTGCAGCGGCTCGTCAAGGCGATATTATCAACGTACGCGACGTCTACTGTGATCCACGGTTCAACCCAACCATTGACAAGAAGACGGGCTTCGTGACGCGGTCGATCCTCGCGGTTCCGATCAAAGACGCCAACGGCGACGTGCTCGGCGTGCTGGAGATGGTCAACAAGCTGTCCAAGCAGTACTTCGACAAGGACGACGAGGAGCTGGCGCGAGGCATCGCCTACTACCTGGCGATCGCACTCAAGAACGCGAAGCTGTTCGAGTCGGCGCGGTCTGCAATGCGCCGCAGTGACGCGTTACTGGCGATGATGCAAGTGATCTCGTCATCCAACGAGAACGTTGGTGATGTGTTCCGTGCGCTCGTGGACACGGCCTGTCAGATTCTGAACGTCGAACACGGCGCGTTGTTTCTCGTCGACGCACTCAGCAAGACGCTGTTCTGTCGCGTTGGCTCGAACTGGAAGGGGTACACTGTGCCACTGGGCAAGTTCATCCCAGGGCTCGTCGCCGAGCGAGGTGAGACCATCCTTCTGCCTCGCAACGCGCGCTCACATCCAGACTTCGACCTCAGCTACGATGATCTCGTGGGTATCCACTCGAAGAACCTGCTTTGTGTCCCCATCAAGTCCGCGAGCTCCAATTGCAAGGAAGGCAGTGTCATCGCAGTGTTTTACGCTGTGAACAAGCTCGGCTCGGCTGGTGGAAGCGGCGGTGGAGGCGCGTTCTATGAGGAGGATACCAAGATCATGAACGCGATCTGTGCCGAGCTGTCGTCGATCGTCGAGCGACGGTCGTGGGAGCTGGTGTTCCTGGTCGAGAGCTCAAGCGACGAGAGCGGACACGGCACCCAGGCCATGAGCTCGTTCCTATCGCAGTTTTCGACCACGCCGTCACTACCTCGACGCCGGTCTTCGCTGTTCAACAGTCGAGCACCAACTCCAATCTCGAACTCTGATGATATGGCTGCGATCTCGACCGGACTCAGCGGTGGCTTACTTAGCAAGGTCTTCGGAAGTAACGGAGCGGTGAGCAAGACAGCACGCAGTGTGGGTCAGCCGCCGTTGATCCGAGACTGGGACCTCAACCCGTGGGAGTACACGATGCCGCAGCTTGTCGATCTCGTGCTCGATATGTTTGACTACCTCGACTTACCGAATCGGTACCAGATCCAGCGAGCGACCTTGCGACGGTTTGTCGTCGGCGTCAAGGGCCAGTACCAGGAGATCCCATACCACAACTTCTTCCACGCGTTCACGACGCTCCATGTGAGCTTTCTGATCGTGAGCTCCCAGTCGTCACTCGAGAGTGCCATCGCCAGTGTGTGCCGTGCTGCCCATGAAGCATCATCACCGCGTCAGGCACGTCCCAGTATCTGTGGAGGCGTTGAAGGAGGATCGGAAGACGGCATTCTCGAGTCACGAAGTCTGCTTGAAGTCCGTGATATCATGTCGGTGTTTGTCGCGGCGTTCTGCCACGATATGAACCACAACGGCCGCACGAATGACTTCCACATCCGGTATCGCACTAGCCTCGCGATGCTGTACAACGACCAGTCGGTGCTCGAGAACATGCATGCCGCTGCTTGCTTCGAGACCATGAGGCGGCCAGGCCACGACATCCTCGAGCACGTGAGTGTGAGCGAGTACCGTCAGATGCGCAAGTCAATCATCCGTGCGATTCTGGCGACGGATATGCACAACCACTCCGGTATCGTGAGCCACTTGCACGAGAAGCTCAAGGTCGACGTGTTCAACCCGGACGACGAGACCCATAAGGAGCTGCTCATGAACGCGATCGTCCACAGCGCTGACATCTCCGGCCCGGCACTCACGCAGAAGATCCACGTCAAGTGGTCAATGCAGCTTCTCGAGGAGTTCAACATGCAGTACGACGAAGAGACGGCGCTGGGCTTGGCGCCGACGCCGTACATGAACGCCAAGCCGCACTCGGCCGAGCAGGGCAAACTGAACTTGGCGTTCATCGACTCGTGTGTGTTCCCGCTGTGGAGCATCATGCACACGTTCCTGGAAGGCCTGGGCCAGAGCCTCGAGAACATCCAGAGCAACCGCAACGTGTGGATCAAGATCATTAGCAACGCTGAGGCTGCGAGTGCCATAGCGGCGACCACGACAGCGGAAGCAAACGCACAGCAAGTCGAAGCGCTGGAGCACGAGGACGACGATTTATAACGATAGATATGACTGTAGAATCGCAATAGAATAGCATAGAGATCATGTAAATACTAGAAGCCTGAGCTTTCCAATGGTCAGGCTGTGAACATCCAATGGCTTCAGGCGATTTGCGCGCGTCACAGATCTACCGTGACGTCAGCGCGTCGCTCTTCAACATCAATATCTTATAAATCGATACCCCGTATGTATACGATCCACCAGGGTCCACATTTCCAGACAAAATTCAAATTTATCACCTCTACAAACGCATATTTGCTCGACCTCACGCTCGACTTTCTGTCGAATCTGGGTCAAGTCGTTCACGGGTTTCCTGCTTCTGGGTCAGACCCGGACCCGGATTGCAAACGCCATGCCATGCCGTCTTTCCTTGTCGAACCTTCATCGACGGTTGGTCTCACATCTGGAACTCCAACCTCCACGTCCACCAGCCACACTACAATCCTATCATCAGCATGCGCGCCGTCCAAGTCGCCCGCCGCCTTCTCTCCGCGCGCTCTGCGCTGCGCGCGTCCACGCAGCTGAACGCCGCGTCCTTCGCGCGTCCGGCCGTGGCCTCGGCGCTCGCCAACTCGCTGGTGTCGCGTCCAACCGCCGTGCAGTCGCGTGGCTTCGCGACTCGCTACGTGGACGACAGCGACGACGAGGACGATCTCTTTGGCGGTGAGGACGACGAGGAGTCGTTCATCCAGTACCCGCTTCCTAGCGTGCGTATCGGTGCGCGTGCGCCTGCCTTCAAGGCCGCCGCCATCCACGACGACGACATCACGGAGGTGTCGCTGGACCAGTTCCGCGGCAAGTACGTCGTGCTGTTCTTCTACCCGAAGGACTTCACGTACGTGTGCCCCACCGAGATCATCGCGTTCAACGACCGCGCGGCCGAGTTCGAGGCGCTCAACACGCAGCTCATCGCCGTGTCCACCGACTCGCCCGAGTCGCACTTGGCCTGGACCAAGCTGCCGCGCAACAAGGGCGGTCTCGGTGACATGACGATCCCGATCGTCGCGGATATCACCAAGATCATCTCGGCTAAGTACGGTGTGCTGATCGAGAACGAGGGCATCGCGCTTCGCGGTCTGTTTATCATTGACAAGGAAGGCACGCTCCAGCAGATCACGGTTAACAACCTGCCGATTGGCCGCTCGGTCGACGAGACGCTGCGTCTCGTCAAGGCGCTGCAGTTTGTCGAGGAGCACGGCGAAGTGTGTCCTGCGAACTGGCAGCCAGGGGAGAAGACCATCATCGCCGACCCAAAGAACGCGCACAAGTACTTCTCGACTGTGGAGGAGAAGGAAGACGGCGCGGAGGACAACGCCGGTATGACTGTGGTCAAGACCAAGCAGGACTTTGAGAGCCTTATCAAGTCGGGCAAGAGCATCGTCGCCAAGTTCGAGGCGCCGTGGTGCGGCAAGTGCGCGCAGATCCAGCCGTTCGTGAAGGAACTCGCGGGTAAGCACACGGACATCACGTTCGCCAAGCTGGACGTGACGCTGCCAGAGATTGAGGCGCTCAAGGACGAGCTCAAGGTCGAGGCGCTGCCTGCGTTCCGATTCTTCAAGGGCGGCAAGGAGGTCGGCACGCCAGTGACGGGCTACAAGAAGTCGCCGCTCAAGGAGGCCGTGGCCAAGCTCGAAAACTAAGCACAGATGCCTGCGATCATGTAGGATTCTTGCGAGGTCCCCGTTGATGTGAGACTACGTCCCCAGTAACCAACCACACACGCTCGAAAATGAAACAAACATTTCTCTTATTGAAAGTCAGTCACTAAAGCGTCTTGCGATCGTGGTTGTCGGCTCCGTCGTACCGGGCGCGAGCCATCTTCTGCAGACGTTCCTTGTACGACGCAATGTCGGACAAGTCGACGGCAGGTGTCGTCTTCGCACCAAGCCCCATCGTGTCGCTGCCAACATTGCCAACGGCTTCGACAGGAGCAGTGATGCCGGTGCCGTGCTTGCCTAGACCTTCTCCCTGCTTCCAGCCCTTCATCTTGAGCATCTTGGCGCCGATGCCAAACTGAAGAGCTGACGGTGTAGGTTCTTGAGTAGATGATGTCGTCGGCGCGTTGGCTTGGGCTTGAGCTGGGGCAGCAGTAGGAGCAGTCGAGTCACCATTCAGACGCTTTCGCTTGTTGGTCAGTTGGTCACGCTCCTCTTCGTCTCGCTCGCGGATCTGGGCGCCAACAATTTCCTTGTCGTGCTTCGCCTTCGCTAAGTTATCGGCATGGAGCTTGGACATGGTCTCGTGCTTGCGCAGCTGCTCCATCGACGCAAACTTCCGGCGACACAACTGATAGAAAGCAGATAGAGTGTCAGCCAAGAGAGTACCGACAACCTAAGGCCGTGAGATCCACTTACCAGACAAATCGGAGCTTCGAGTGGCACGTCTACAACTGCTGAGACGCTGGTCGCGGAAGTTGAGGCGCCTGCAACCGGTGTAGTAGAGCTCTTGTTCGCGATCACATCAGCAGGCGCTTGGTCTTCCGTCACCTCCTTCTGTCTGTGGGACCACTTGGCGATGTCAATTGCACTCTTCTTGCGAAGGCTCGCACTTGCTGCAGCTGCCACAGAGACACCGCTGCCGACTGCAGCACCGGTAGCACCCGAGGCAGCTTGCAAACTCTCTGGAGTCTCGAACGCACTGCTGATCTTTCCAGGAATCGCGCTCGTTGCTGGCTTGCGGTTAAAGGAGATAAGCGGCGCTTTCTTCTTCGAGAGGGTCATCGCAACCGGTTTGGCCGCTGCCACAGGTGCTTGCATTGATGGAGCACTGGAGAGGGACTCGGGCGAAAACTTGGTGTCGTCGCATGGTGGAGGCGGTGAAAACGGCTCGAACACCGCCTTCGCGCCGTCGGTCCCGTTCTTGCATCGATAGTAGACGCCCATGAAGCTGTTGTAGTACAGTTTCGACTGCGGGTCGTAGTAGAACGTCGAGTCGGTGTCGTAATACAAGCCACACTCGCTCACATAGCGATACATGCCACCGGCAGTTTCGAATGGCAGCGGCCACGGTTTCTTCGGCTCTTCAATGTGTGGCCTCGCGGCAGCCGCAGCGTTGCCAAGAAGAGCGTCCAAGTCATCCAACCCTGCAGGCGCAGCCTGTGTTCATGGAGTGATTCATCAGTGTCAAATAACAGCCGAAGACGTTCACAGAACCACCGTACCGATTGGGTTTCAGACTGCTGAGCCATCGCGCCGTAGTTGTTCGCAATAGCCCACTGCGCCCGCTCAAGAGCGGCTGCTGCCATTGGGTTCGTAGGGACAGGATCATGGCCATCGGCTGGGCCATCACGATACGTTAATGGCTTGGGCTGGAAGTTTTCTCTTGCGAACCCAATGCGAACCGCCTCGCCCCGAATGGAAAGGTTACCACCGGTGTCCATCACGTATTTCGCCATCTAGCAACAGCACACATAACGGTTGTGAGCATTATAATCACCAGACGAAACGATCTGCACGATACGCACCTCAACGTCTTCAAACTCAACGAAAGCAAATCCACGAGACTGGTTGGTTTCGCGATCGCGGATCAGCCGAATATCGCGAACGCCGACGAATTGCGCGAAAACAACTTGCAGCTACAATAGTTTAAGAGTGTTAGACGAGTCCAACTACTTGTACGGTAGTCAGGAACTCAAGTTCAGAACTTACTTCGCCTTCGTCGACCTCCAATGGGATCATCCGCACAACCAGAACCCGGGAAGGTGGTTCGTCGAACTCGTCCTCGTTCCGATCGCGGCGACCATGTCCTTCCGAAGCGTGGTAAAATCCATCTCTGCGCCCGCCATCGTTGTGAAACCCTCCGTAGTGGGTTGATGGTTGCGAGCGTTGGTGACGCGTATCTCCTCGCGCCGGCATTTCCATCGCGAAGGGAGATCTGGATGCATGGCACTTGAAGCACTCGGTGCGTCGCGCGAAATTGGTTGAATCACACTAATCCCCGAACAGAATGTCAGCCTTTGTATCAAAGATGTAGCTAAGTGCGATGGCAGCCATTCATCCACGTACCTGGTCGCAGATCCAATCAAGTCGCGGTGGTCCTCCTCCTCCACCACCTCCTGGAGCGTGCGGGGCGTGGTCGCGATAGCCCGCGCCGTGGCTTGAACCGTGAGGACTTGGGCGATTGGTCTCCGCGTACGCGAGCATCACAGCTTGGTTGTCAAGAACTAAAGGCTGCGAAGCTACAGAATGGTCACACAGTTTTGATCAGTTGGGTCGCCCAGTGTCGACTTGGCGGACGTCCCCACTGTACCGAAGGCGTTCATGGCGGCTGTGGCGGCATTCACCGAGTCAAAATTGGCGAAAGCGAAGCCCCGGTGCTCCCCTGTGACCTGCGGGGTCGATAAAGCAGCATTTACGTTAGGAAACCACACGGTATAAGCATCCAGAGTGGTTCGTACCTTGTGGAACATGACGCGCGTGCTCAGTGGTCGGAACGGAGCGAAAGCGTGATGGATCTGGTCGTGACGAGCCACGCGGAGGCACACAAAGGGAGCAAACACAAGAAGGAGAGACTGTGAGTCCTCATATCTTGCATACAGAGCGAGCCGCACGAGCCAACGCAAAGCGCCACTCGAGGGTTCACGTTTGCGAGCCAACACGCCGTCGACGAGTGCAGCTCAAGCGCACAAAACTACCATTGCATCCGATACGTTGGGCGTCAAACCGCGAACGATGAGCGTCGCGCTGGGTTGCGAGTCCCACTGGCGAGGCGCGGATGCAGCGCCGCCGCTACCACGCCTCGAGTCGTGATGATGTGACGGCGGTCGGTCACTAGCGAGGGCGTGCGGCTGGTTGAAGCGGCGTGGAGACCGCGAGCGAGACCGAGATCTCGAGCGCGAGCGGTAGTTGCGTCCACGGTGGTCGTCGTATAGCCCTTGTGGACCACCGTAGTCATCATTGCGATCACTGCCGCCACTTCCGTACCTATCATTTCCAAAACGATCGCGGCTGGGAACGTCTCGTTCTCGGCCTTCGAAAGGCGCGTCACCACCAACTCGCCTTCCATCGAGAGCGTAGTTCTCACGGTGTCTCTGTCCATCTCGCCAGTCGCTCCTGCGCTCGTCATGAGGCGCGCTGCCGTGGCCAAAGTGCGCCATCTTCGTGATGGTGTCGCGACTTTCTTCAAGCGTCAATGGCGAGCGATCGGACGCAGTTAGGTTAACCTACTGTATTTAGTGAAATCACGTTTCTTGAATTTCAGGAATCAGAGCATTGTATTGGAAATAGCTGTACAGATCAGCTCTTCTTCGATCCGCCGAAGCCTCCAAAGCCCATCATGGCCATCATGGCGTCCTCCGCACTCTGTTCGCCGTCGTTAGCCACAGATTCTTGCTTTGGCTTTTCTTCTTGACTTTCTTTCTCCGCTGGCGCCTCAGTGCTTTGCTCCGCCTGCTCCTGTGACTCGTCCTCAGACGCGTTCGCCTTTTTGCCCTTGCGAGACTCCTTCCGCTGACGCTTGCGACGCGCTTCTTCCTCTTCCAGCTCTCGTCTCTTCTTCTCGTATTCTACATAATAGAAACCAAGCGTGTGTTGTAATCAGTATGGTGGTGACTTGGGGAACTGGGAGGCCAATCCGTCACGAACCTTCCATGCCGTCGAGTTTCTTCGTGATGACCGGATCGTACTTGCGCTTCGCCGCGCTCTGCAGGCGGTTCTTCACTTGATCAACGGACGAGCGTTCCACACGCATACTGTAGCCAAGCTTCTGGAGATCTAATCGCGACACAAACATTCGTTAGGTTGTTTTCCGTTGGCAAACGACTTCACTTCCACTGATACGTACGTCTTTTTCCATTGATGTGGTCGAGGTACGCAACCGAGTCCTTCAGTGACGACTCGCACACTTCACAGTAGTATCCGTTGGTCTTGACGGCGTCGTCGCCCTTGATAACGCGCACTGTGCCAACTTTTTCGTCAAGCGTAACGCGTTCCGAGCGAGACTTGAGAAAGGCGCGCGCGGATCCCGCCGGACCCGCAGCTCCATCGTCAGCTGCCTTGAACTCCTGACGATGCGACTTGATCACCTTCTTCTCTTCCTACACATCGACCAATCCAAGCTTAGCTTTCAGCACAAGAAGTCGCATGCAAGTTGAATAGCTCCGTTACCTCGTCCTCGGCGAGCTGTCCGCTGGCGCGCATCTGCGCCAGCTTCTCGTAGTGGTTACGATCCCACGTCTGGCGCGTCACATTCGCGACACCTTTTCCTTTTTCCTATCGTACACCAAACGCCATCATCATCAGCACAAGCCCCGTATCACACGCCGACAAGACGCCATCTCCTCACCCCCATTTTCGTCCGCCTTTGCTTTCACCCACTCACTCACTGCATCTGGTTCGAGGTTCCACAAAAGTTAACCACGTCTAAGTTCGTTTTTCGAACGAACCCGTACTTAGTGAAAGTTGCCCTTGACATCCCCATCACGTTTTCCCACCCAACGCCAACGCCAACATGCAAGACAAAAAGGATGCGGAGGCGGACGCTATCTGGAAGGCCTACCGCTCGGCGTTCACGGCCATGCGCGACGCCAAGAAGGTCAGCGAACGTACGAACGCCTTCGCGCAGGCCGAGCAGTTCATGACGGTCACGAAACACCGCGCGTACGTCCACAAATGGCGCGGCTGGGCGCTGCTCCTCGACGGCTACCTCAACGTCGTGCGCAGCGACGTGTTTGCGTTCATGGGCATCCACGACTCCAACGCAGGGGCCACCAAGAAGCGCAAATCCAAGTCCACGAAGGTCACGCCGCCCAGAATGAGTCGGTGGACGTATTTACGCAATGAATTCGCGAGCGCGCACAAGATCGACGGTCCGATGCTGCATTTGGATCCAAACGGCAACGATTGCGTGACCGGGCTGTTCACATTCGCGCTCATGGTGATCAACAACGTCAACGGTGGAGAGAAGGACCCAGAGACGCGCGTGCTACTCGGACAGATCGAGCGCGCGGCGTGGCAGACGATCGAACTCGTGGTGTCCCACCGTGTGTACTGTGCGCTGCTCAGTCGGCAGCAGCTACAAGAGGCGCTAGAGGTTGCGCTCGCGGGAATCGACTTCGAAGACGCGTCTCGACAAGGCGCGTTCCCAGTCGGGGCGAACGACTTGACGCTGCTGGCGTCTGTGATCCATCTCGTTCTCAAGCACACGCCATACGATCGCCACGACTGGCTGGCCATGCTCGTGCCGTTTCTTGGTGGCTGGTTAAAGACTCTCGCCACGAAAGAAAAGCACCCATTTGAAGCGATCGCCCCCAACATCATCGAGATCGTGACGGATTTGGGGCGCGCGTACTTCACATTCATCGGCGAGCTGCTGCTGCCCCATGGAATGCCGATGTTGCTGTACACGATGCGGTCATGGAGGACTGTGCCAGTCTACTGGAGAGGAAGGTTGGCAGCATTTCTGTCGCTCTATATCGAGCTCTTCGAGTACCACGCCGACAGCCTCGTGCTCGAAGGAGATCTGAGTCCAAGGAAGCTGCTCAAGGTGGCCAAGTCGCTGTTGTCGATCTTCGTGGACCCGAAGGCTCTCCAGTCGATCTCGCTTTCGTCACGATCGTCAGCTATGAATTCAGCGGCTCCCGTATCCACGACCACTACGAGTGCCGGAGTCACGTTGAGTTTGGATGTTCCAACGGTGTCGCTCATGACCTGCACTGCTGACGTCATCTACTTTCACGATCGACTTTTGCAGCGCCTCACCGCCGTACCCGCCTCAAGATCAGATCTTGACCAGGATGAAGAAGAGAAAGTCGACGTTGAGCCAACGCCTGTCGGCTTGGCGTCACCGGCAAAGAGATCGTTGGAATCGACGATGCCGATGGCGTGGGAGCAACTTGTTCACGACATCTTGGCTGATGCGTCCGACACAAACAACTCTTCGTCGTCAAGCACACCTCAATCCCAATCCAGACGTGAACTGTTCGTGCAAAGGCAGAGAAACCGAGCATACCAGCATCTCCTCGATGCTCGGCTGCTACTTCTGTCGGCTGTGTTGCGTCGTCACGGTGGATTTTACGTTGGAGAACGTATTGGAGATGTGGTGGGCATCATGGACTTCGTCACGCAAAATCTGGAGGTGAAAGAAATCGACAAGCAGCAGTGCATTGAATTGCACCTGTTGGTGCAACTGGCTCACTTAACTCAAGCATATCCAGATTTGAAGAGCGAGATGTTCGAGGACTTCTGGATCAAAGCGTGGAATCTGCTGTTGCGTCAGGGCATGCCGTACGCAGCAGAGTTGAGGTTATTCTCTCCGGAGCACGGGATCGGTGAGCTAGTTTTCACGATTCTCAACAACTGTATCGTACTGGGTCTGGTGCCACTTCCCGTCGCAACCCAATGCAGTGCCCAACTTTGGGCACTTTATCGCCTTCCGCCCAGTACCGGTACTACCACGTCCGCAATTCCAGTCTTGGCGTCGGTCTCGAAGGCTCCGATCGCGTTCCTCGCCTCCTACATGCGACTGGTCCAACCCCCGTCGAGTGCCACCGTTCAAGTCGACGATGATCAAGAGTTTGAGAATTCGAGTGTGCGTTCACGGGTGCTGCGCGCAGTTTTCGATCACCTCCAAGCGATGATGTTGGTGGAAGTGAACAAGCCGGAAGATTCACGATGGCAGGCAACGTTCGACAACCAGGGGGCAGTTCCTGCCGTTTATGCGGCCGCGTTGGCCTCGTTCCTCGGCATCCCAACGTCGTCGTTAGGCGCTGCTTCCCTCTTGAGTGAAGATTTGAAGCCCTCACTCTTACGAGCGTTCGATGACAGTGAGTCTGGGAGTATTGTTCGTGGTGGCCCAGACGTCGAAGGCTTTGGAACTCACTTCACGTTCCAGGAATGGGGAATCCCCTGGTTGTCGGAGACCACTTCCTACATCAAAAATCGCGCTACTGGGGCTCACGATCCGGATGGGTTTTCGTCACTCGTCCAACTTTTCCGACCACCCAAAACGATTTCTCACAGTATCAACACTGCTGCAGGAACTCGAGCCGACTGGGAGCGGACACACGGTTTCGCTCGCTTGCATATCTCCGACAAGCTCGCTCGAAGAGACGCCATCGTGGACATCCACAATCTCCCGAGTGATGCACCTTCTTCAAGCAATCATTTCGATGCGAGGGGCGTGCTGGTCTCCGTATCACGTGACGAGACGGAGTCATCGATGAGTGAGACTGTGAGTATCATCTCGAAGTTGTTTGATGATCTCTTGAAGAAGATGACTTTCGCGGACGTCGACTCGCCGTACTATCTGAAGCTTCTCGACTCAGCAATCACGGTAAGCTCTATCAACCCCATCATTGACTTGGCTGGCTCTCATTAATCGCATGTATTCATGCTTGTAGGTTGGACTCACGCTGGGCTGTCTTTTCGCTGAAGCCAAAGAGACCGCATCCCCCGAATCGACAAACGACCGCCCTGATGTCACGAATGACATTTGTCCGCTGCTGAAGCGGTTTCTAGGACTGATAGGAGATCACCTCTCGCCACGCACGATTGATATCTCCCGGGGATCGGCGATGATGACAAGCAGCGTCATTCGGCAAATGATGAATTTCCACTCGTTTATCCTCGTACTCCAAGGTCGGCATGGCTTGGAAAAGCTAACTCACGCGTGCGCGGATCCGCTGGAGCTGAAGATTTCGTCGGAGCTTCGTCCAGCAATACGGAAAATCGCTGCGACTATTGAAGCTTCACTCGAACTTATCGCCATGGATGCCAACGCGCCCCCTAACTCACAAGCGAGTCAACGTAGTTCGGCTACAATGGGTTCTGCAACCCCCAGTACTCCTGCGAGTTTTGACTGGGATTCGACAACTCAGAGCTCTCAGCCCAAGGCAGCTTCAAGGTCAATTCCGTTCGATGTGGACGCTGATGAAGAGTAAGTGGGTGGTGGACAATTTGATCAAGGCGTGTCGTTGTACTAACTCGATAGTTTGATGTGCAGCGATCTCGACGAAACCGGCTCAGCAATCAACAACGGAAGATCGTCGCATCCGTCAAAAGTTCTGACTTTGTGGTCATTGCGAGTGATACTGCTGCTGAAGCGGGAAAGTGGGATCAAGGCGGTGAAGAAGTACGTCGAGTATCTCAGATTTACGCCAGATTTTCTGCTCGCAACGGCGTCGATGTTGTGTGGTGTCTCCGGATGTGAGAGTCTCGAAACTTTCGTCAAGATTATGGAACTCGCCGACGAGGACGTGTCGCCAGGTAAGCAACGGATGGGGAGCACTGCTTTGTCGCTATCGTACGCGGCAGACGCAATGCAAGTCCTCCAGCGTTGCGCGTCAATGTACGAGAACCGGAAGCGTCTGCACAAAGAAGAAATCCCAGAGTCATTGCTGACTTGTGCGAGAAGGATGCTCAGCGTGTGTCATCAAGGTTCGTCGCACAGTCTGGTGTCATCTGCACGACGAGCAGAAATCGAGACGCTTGAGACATTCTTCCGAGTGAATTCAGACGCATTTGGCGACTTCATCGATGTCGCGATGCAAGGTCTTCTTGACGTGGACGTATCGGTGCGGTTCTCGTCAGCCCGGTCGCTTCAAACGCTGTTCTACATGTATCCAGACGGAGGCAAGCACGTTTTCCGTGATATGTACAAGGTATTATCTCGGCTCCTCCCATTGAACGCTCGGGCTCCCCAAGTCGAAGTCGAAGTGGAGGACGACGAGAGCAGTGCTGACGAGCGCAGCGTTACGGCGACAGAAACGTGCCTGACCGTTCTTGCAGCTCTATACGTCTGCGCGTGCTCCAGCCCGGACGTCGTACCGGACGTCGTGCTTCTTTACATCCAATTGGCAGGGAACGAGCAAGTGGCTGTGTACGCGAGATCCGGGTTGCTGAAAGAATGGCTCGAGCAAATTGCGGTTTGGTACGATTACCCGTCGTCGACACGCCTGGTGGATGACCACTTCTGCTTCTTGTGGTCACATCACGTGAACGCTTTCATCCATACTGGCAGCTCGATGCATGAGTCTGAGAAGAACGAGAAGAGCGGAGCGCAAGAGCAGCGTGTGACGGCGAAGGCTCTCCTCGAAACATTCCCAGTTGGACGTCTGCTCACCAGCGACGATCGAGATCGCCGCGTCGACAGTTCAAGTTTCTTCCAGCGGCACGTTGACGTCATCCTTCCGTTGTCAGTGCTGTACGACGTCGCGTGTGGGGATGTAGACGCAGACGGAAGTTCCCACTTTCTGCTCGTTGAAGACATGTCCAGCGAGCTGATGTGGAAGCATTCCCTTCATTCTGCGGACGGATTGAACGACACTCAGCTTTGGGGTTTGACTCAAGAACAACTGATCACGGACCTCTTCGCGCTTTCATTCGTGCTCCATTCGTTGTCCACCGACGGCAACGCTCATGCGGAGGAGATTGGTGCCACGATGCTGGGATTAGCGGAGGAGATGGCGCTTACGCACGCACTATCGATCTCGCACTTGGGCCATGTCGTGATGAAGATGGCCCGCTTCACGGTGTGGAACATCTTGAGTGAAAACGGGCGCCCGGTGGGCGGTGGGTCATCGTTGGAGTGTGACGCTGATCACTGGCTTCGTGCCATGAAGACAATGAAGGAGAAGTACTCCGGGTTCGACTGGGCGCGAATGAACCTCGCGGAGATGCTCTCTGAGTTTCACGAAATGCTGCTTCGGGCGATCTACTTCGAACCTCTTGCGTCGCGTGCAATCGAATGCTTGTGCCTTTTCGTGAACGAGATCAAGGATGCAATCACCGACACAAAAGATCAGAGCAACGCCGTGCTGCTTCAGCATCTTCTTCTCCACGTTGTGTTCGAGACAGTCAAGAACGTGAAGCGCCGAGACAAGAAGTCCTCCCGCAAGCTCACGTATCTGGTGCGAGACATCTGCGACCACTTCATGAAGAACTCGACTGATGCGTTCGGCAAGTACCTCAACTTCGTCGTGCAAGAGATCGCAGATATTCTCGTCCGTTCGTCTCGGAAAGTGGACGCAATTTGCCTCGATAGTGACGACACCGCCAACTTGGAGTGGATCATCTTTGCGATCTGCAACAACATGGCCTCAGGGCTTGGCAAGTTCATGGTCGACGTTGAAGCGGTCCCCTCTGGTGTCGCCGCTTGCCTCGACAAGTTGAACTCGATGTTGGCAACGTCGAGCGACAGCAAAAGCGCTACAGGGAGTAAACGACGGCGCTCGTTGGATCCGACGATCTCGCTGGAGTTGACTGTCTCGGTTTCGGACAAAACTCGTGTCAATTCTCTTCACCAGATCGAGCAGTTCGTCGTGCGTGCGAGCAAAGTCGGGGAACGCTTCTATCAGCCACGCACAGTGGCGTCGAGTGGTGGCATCATCGCGACAAGCGTCAAGGACGACTCCAGCCTCAGCGATGCAACTGGAATGAGCTCTCAGCTGAAACTGCTTCGCGAGCATGTTCGAGTTGTTCGACGTATTGACTCGGCTGACGGCGACGTTGGAAGCGGGGATTCTGAAGTCGCAGCCGCACAGCGATCAGTCCTCGCGAAATTGGCTAGGACGCTGTTCACTCTCAGCACGCATTACGAGAAGGTATCTTCCGAGCAAGGCTCCACGTCTGCAGCTGACCAGCTTTTTCTTGCCATAGCCGACATTCTGGGTGAAATCGGCGTTTGGGATACCAATGATTTCGAGCTAAGCACTGGACAAGATGGTGAAGAGCTGAGTCGTCTGTACCAGCGGCACTTCCGACGAGGTGCCTTGCGCGACACCAAGGCAACTTTCCGTGTGCAGATGCACGAACAGTTGCTGCAGTATCTCAGCTCGTTGCTATTCGAGAGTGGCGGCGTTTCGAGTAAAAATGCTGAGGTTCTTCACGAAGCCCTGAACACGGTGAAGAAAGTGCTCCGGCTCGACGAAGGGCGCGGAGCACTGTCGAAGTCGAAAGATACCGAGCTGAAGAACTTCCTCGAAGCCTTCATCCTTGCCCCACCATCGAACTGGTCGCCCGCCCTGCTACCAGTGGCGTCCAGGTCGATCAACCGTGCTTCTCGTTTGAGAGCGCTGTGGCGCAGTTTCGATACTGTCAGCTTCGAAGCATGGATCTGCCCACTAACAGAGGAGATGGCAAACTACTGTACCAATGAAATCCTGCGAGCTTGTGGTCCGCTTGCGGGCTATCGAACGGACATGGCAGTTTTCATTTTCCCGTATGTTCTATCGGCGATCCTGGCGAATGTCGGCCACGATTCGAGGTTGGCGAGCATCGTGAACGACAACCTGCGCGCAATTATCAAGTCCGCTGGAACACCAAATGGAACGTCAGACGATCGAGTTGTGCAGCTCCTGATCCACACGATCAACTTCCTCCGCGAGACCGACAAAGCCGTATTCGTGGAAAATAACGGCCCAAAGAACAACCAGCCTTCGACGAATACGCCAAGCAAAAAAGGCGCGACGACCAAGACGACGAGCAACGGCAAGGGTGCCGCGACCGCAGCCTCAACGCATCTGAATCAACCTGCGTACTCGTGTCTCGTCGATGTCGACCTCTTGGACATTGCTGAGGCTGCAATTCACGTGAAGATGCCGTATTCTGCCATGCAGTTCGCGGAAATGTGGCTGGAAATCAATCACGGAGGAGTGCTTCCGTCTCTTTCGGACGCGAAGACTGGCGACGGCGACACTCGAATCCGGTCAATTCTCGTGGACGCGTTCAGCTTTGATGACGACGTGGACGGCATTTACGGAGTCAACGACGGCCGCACTTTTGCGTCCCAGTTGGTGACGTACAACCGCGAAGGAAGCTTTACTCAGTCTCTTCCTCTGTACGACATGATGCTTCAGCTCGGGAGAGGAGATGTTGGTACTGTAGAAGGTGTTCTGCATGCTCTCAACCGGCTTGGGTATCAGCATTTGCTTCGCGGCCAACTGGAGTCAATCAGTGGAAAAGAGGAGACGTCGAAGATCCAAGAGCATCGCTACGAGTTAGCGTGGAAGAGCCTGCAGTGGAACTCGATGGAAATTGGTACCATGACAACTCCGACCGAGCTGTCATCGTCGAAAGTGGGCGATGCGATCTCGTCGTACTTGCACCAGCGAACGCTGCACCAGACATTGAAGGCCCTCGCGCATCGAGACATGGGCCAGCTCAGTCGTCTGTCACATGTAGCGAAGCAGCAGATTCTGAAGAGCACGCGCACAAGTCTATTTGGGATGGAAAGCACGAGAGAGTCAAGTGCTGCACTGCTACATCTCCAGAGCATCCACGAGATCGAAGAATGCGCGAAGATGGTAATGGCGTCGACGTCTGGTGGAACTGTGTCTCCAGCAACGTACGCGCAGCTTTTCGTGGATTGGCAAAAGCGACGCGAGTTCCAGAGCCGGAACGATTACGATGCGAGTGAGGCATTGTTGTCTCTCGAAGAAGTGCTAGCTCAAGTAGTTGAGCTACCAGCGCCGAGTTCAACGCTGGCGAGCATCTACCTCTCGTTGGCTTCCAGGAGTCGCCGAGCTGGACGAGTTGCGATTGCCTACAAGTCACTCACGAAACTTGAAGATCTCCACAAGCAAGGGCAACTGGAGCTGAACATTCAAGCCGAGTGGAAGACGGAACGAGCAAAGCTGCTTTGGAGTCAACGGGAGACACGCAGTGCGATTTGGGTCGCCAAACAACTTCACGGTGAACTGCAGTCGCGTCTCAATGCACAGAGTGTGATTCCTACGGAGGATACGAAGCTGAGAATGCTCTACGTGGAATCGTTGACGCTCACCGGAAAGTGGATTGCGTCTCAGCGATCGGAGAACTCGGAGGTGATTCTGCAGGATTATCTCCACAAGGCGACGGAAATGGTGGATGCTATGAATGAGCGCGAGCTGAGAGCGGCTCCGTCAGGTCTACAGGCTGCCGCGAAGGCTCACTTTGCGTTGGCTGACTACATGGCTGAGATGTACCAGCAAGTGGCTGCACGTGTCACGTCGCGAGAGTGGCTCGCAGGTAAGCGCGTCGCTGAAGCTCGTCAGCGAGAACTCGCAGAATGTCTCGCGATGAATGAAGCCAAGCAGTTGGAGAACCGCGCGCATATCCACGCCCTCAACAAAGAAGTTCAGTACGACTACGAGGAGCGCACGAAGGTCGAAGCTTCTGTGGACCAGTTTCTCGGTGGTGCCGTACGCAGTTTTGGCAGAGGGCTGTCTCTATCTGCCAAATCGGAGCTCGCTGTCGTGTTCCGCGTGCTCTCTCTGTGGTTCAGCAACCAGACAAAGCCTGGCGTGAACCGTGCCATGCAAGAAATCGTGGACTCGGTGCCGTCGTACAAGTTCGTGCCTCTCTCGTATCAGATCATTTCGCGGGTCGGCAGTAACCCAACGTCGACGTCGACGAGTGGTGACGGTGGATCGATTTTTGAGCGGGTGCTGAGTATGCTCGTGCTCAAGCTCTGTGAGCAGCATCCACACCACGCGTTGGTCCAAGTCATTGCGCTCAAGAACAGTGGTGACGTCGAGGGCAAAGGAGCACTTCAGTTCCGTGCGAATGTCGGCGATGCGAAGGCCGAAAGTGCGAAGAAGTATCTCGACAAGCTGCAGAAGGGCGCGCAACGTGAGCTCCTGGAGTCGCTGGACGTGCTTTCGAATGCATACGTGCAGCTTGCGCTGTCCGACACGCGAGAGCACCACAAGAACAGCAAGAACATTCCGTTTTCCAAGGCTCCCATCACGACGTTTGGTGGCGGCACCGTGAACTTCGACCAGTGTCTGCGGGATCGCTCCCGCCGGACGACGTCCTCGGGCTCCAGTCGAGCTGTCATGCCCGCTGTGCTCACGAGTTCGATCCCAGCACGGCCTGATATGGACTACTCGAGTGTGAGTCGAGTGCTCTCGTTTGACAACAAGTTCTCCATCACGGACAGCGGTATCCACCGGCCCAAGATCATCTACTGCATCGGCTCGGATGGTCGCCGCTTCAAGCAGCTCGTCAAGGGCAAGGACGACACCCGCCAAGATCTGGTGATCGAGCAGGTCTTCGATTCGGTGAACCAGTTCCTCAAGGAAGACCAGGCGACGCATGAGCGCAATCTGCGTTTGCGAACTTACAAGGTCGTGCCGCTATCACCGATCGCTGGTGTGCTGGAGTGGGTGGATAACACGGTGCCATGGGGCTCCTACCTTGTCGGACGTACAGCGAAACGGCTCTCGGCCCACGAACGCTACCACCCGCATGAGTGGAAGCACGCTGACTGCCGCATGTACCTGAAGAATGCCACCCACGACAAGCTGAGCGTGTACAAGGAAGTCGAAGCCAATTTCACTCCCGTGTTCCACCACTTCTTCCTGGAAAAGTACCCGGATCCGGCGATGTGGTTCAAGAGACGACTCGCCTACGTGCAGAGCGTGGCCGTGACTTCGATCGTGGGCTACATCCTCGGTATCGGCGATCGCCACTCGCAGAATATCTTGATCCACGAGGAGACAGCAGAGCTCGTGCATATCGACTTTGGCGTCGTGTTCGACCAAGGTATGGCGCTGTTCACACCAGAGACCGTGCCCTTCCGTCTCACACGCGACCTCGTGGATGGCATGGGCGTGTCTGGCGTCGAAGGAGTCTTCACGCGGTGCTGCGAGGCGACGTTGCAGTTGCTTCGAAAGAAAAGCGCGTCTGTCGTGACGATTCTCGAGGTGTTTGTCCACGATCCGCTGTATCGGTGGACGCTGTCCCCACTGAAGGCTCTCAAGATCCAAGAGGAAGGCCACACTGCGCAGACAGCACGCACCGAGTCCACGAAGAACGGCAGTGAGACCGACGACAGCTCAAACGATGGAGCTCAAGGAGGAGCCGCTGGTAATAACGACGCGGCGGCGCGTGCGTTGATCCGAGTCAAGCAGAAGCTCGAAGGCTACGAAGATCCAAACGGCAACGCGCTGAGTATCGAAGGCCAAGTCAAGCAGCTCATCAGCGCCGCTCAGGACCCGCACAACCTATGCACGCTGTTCCCAGGCTGGGCGCCGTGGCTGTAGAAGATCAAAAGCAAAAGCCAACGATGGATGCGAGTGAGTTTTGTGCATTTTTCTGATGTTGTTTGCTATTGTTTTTGTGTCTCAAATCTACTGCGCCTCCCCACAAAGCCCCCAAGCCCTCCCCGTCATCTCAACTGATCTGCTGCGACTCCTCGAAGAGCTCACGGTTGTTCACGGTCGTCTCGCTGTCAAAAAGCGAGCTGCTTAGGCCTGGAGACCGAGCAGCACGCCGCCACTCGAGCCCTGGTTCGGCAGGTACGTCACGTTTCGGGACTTGGCGAGCGTCTCGGCGATCTCACGGGCCGCGTCGATACGCTGGACCTCAATGAAGCCCGTGCCGCTCTTGGCGATGGCGTCCGAGACCAGCTTGGCGGCCTCGGACTCACCTTCGGCCTTGATGATCGCGGCCTGACGCTCCTGCTCCGAGCGCATGACCACAAACTTCTGGCGCTCGGCGTCCTGCTGCGCAACCTGCTTCGACTCGACGGCGCGCGTGAACTCCGGACCGTACTCCAAGTGCGTGATGGACACGTCGTCCAGCGTGAGGAAGAACTGCTTGGCGCGCTCGTTGAGCTCGGTCGAGATCTGGCGCGAGACCTTGTCTCGGAACGTGAGCAGCTCACTGGCGTCGTACTGCGCGACGACCGACTTGAGCACTTCGTTGCCGACCGACGGCAGGATACGCTCGGCGTAGTCGGCACCGTACTCGGCAAAGATCGTCGGCAGGTGCTCCTGCTGCGGGCGGTGCAGCACACGCAACTGGATGTTGACCATCTGCAGGTCCTTGGTGCCCGTGCGCGAGTTGATCACGCGGAAGTTGGAGCGCACGTCGAGGATCGTCGGGTACTGGAAGAACGGGATCTTGAAGTGCGTGCCCTCGCCCACAGACTGCTTCAGGATACCATCCTTACGGTCGAAGATCACGGCGCGGTGGCCACCATCCACTATATGCACATGATTCCTATTAGATCGACCAAGTTCCAGAGGCGATTGCGGAGGCTGTAGCGCGAACTAGAGAGCGCTACGACCATGAGAGCAACGTACCATCGTAGATGCACTCCTGCGCGACAAAGCCGCCGATCGCCACGGCGCCGCCGATGCCCACCAGGCTGTCCAAAACACGTCGCACCGCCATATTCGTTTGATGTCTTGTTCTTCTCGTCTCCGCACGTTGGAACTGGGTTAGCGACAGACACCACACCACCGCCCGAAAATCTAGAGCGTGAAACCTGTCAAAATGGATATTTACACGCACTCTTTGATCAAACCATCACTCTGACGTGGCCTCCACAGCCAGTCGTAGGCCAGCAACGCGCCACACTCCGCAAACAAAACATCAACAAACCTTCCAAATTTGTTACGTACGGTGGTCCTTACCGTAAAGTACGTATTCGTACTTCAACGAAGTGGACCTTCGCCGAACTTCGTCAACTCTGTAAAGTACGAATATTCAATGGCCGTTTCGTACTTAGAAGAAGTGACCCGGTTGTTTCCGAGCAGCTCACGGAGCTGCTGGCCCATGCATGGACACGCACCACTTCCGTATCATCATCGGGCCACCACCACCACCACAACACCTTCTCTCTTCATCCCTCTACAATGGCGACGGCAACCAAGGTGGCGGACATCGTGCACAAGACTGTGGCCACGGGCCTCATCGTCATGACGGTCGCGGGCTTCGCGGACGTCACGCGCGGCTTCGGCGTGCTGGTCAAGCGCAACGTGGACCGACGAAACGCCGCCGAGACCGGCGCCAACACGGGCGCCGCGCAGCCAGCGGGCAGCAACTCCAGCGAGCAGTAAAAACGCGCATCTAAACAAGCGAATCTTCTATCGTCATTTCCCAGTTTTTCCCGCATCTCTACGACCCCTGCAAGCGATTGTGTAACAGTATCCAAATAGACGAGCCGATTTTCAGTCCCAGTATTGCTTGGTTATAACGCGCGTACGTTGTATTCCTTCTTGGCGGCCTTTGCGGCCTTGGACGCCGTGTTGGCGACGGCGCCGAGCAGTTGCTCGGCCTTTTGCTTGAGCTTCTCGGCCGGCGTGAGCTCCAAAAGCGCGTGGATCTTGGGCGCCTTTTCCACAATGAACTTGTGCTTGAGCTGCTGCACGACCGACAGCTTTGGTTTGCCCAGTTCCTCCTGCAGCTGCTGGAGCCGCTCTAGCTCTTGCTCACGCTCGCGCATCTTCTGGCGCCGTTGCCGAAGCCGCCTTTTCAAGAGGGAGGGACCTTGCTTCTGTAGTACTTTCTGGGTGGCTTTCAGTAAAACACTGGTCTTGACCAGTGGTGAGCCGGCCTCCGCAAGCTCCATCAAGCCGGCGTGGAACGTCTCAACCTCACTATACCATTTCTCAATCTGGGCTTTGCCCAGTTGCGCGTCTTCGCTCTGTAAGACGCGAGCCAAGGCGTTGAACTCGTCCAGCTTGGCGAGCTGGAACACCAGCGACTGCAGCGTCTGCGTGTACGCCGTCGCGACGCGAGGCCACGGAAAGTTCAAGAAAGGCGGCCTCAGCAAGTCAGTGCCTGAGAAGAGCAGTGCCGACTGGGACGCTGAGCCTTTAGGACGGGGCTTCCACTCCCAGTCGCTGCATCGCCAGCTCGCGGCGGTCACTTTCTTCTTGGCCTCGTCTTCGCTCATTGCCAGGAGCTGCTTCTTCGTGAAGCCACGCTTCTTCATGTTCTTCTTCGCGTCCTCTGTCTTGTCGATCTCAGCCGCCACCGATGCGAGATCCTGGCCCAGATCCAGTACGAGGCCGTACTCCTGGTTGTCTGCTGGACTGCAGCCAAGCCGCACGCCGATCTTGACCACGAGCCGCTGCTTGCCCATACTCTCAACGCACTGGATGGGATACACAAGGGGTCCTGAGCCCGGGGCTCGTTCCAGCAGCTTATCAAACGCCGCGACCGTGGCTTCCATGTGTCTCTGGACGAGCTGCCGCGTGTCCACAGAGTTTTCGGCGTCAATGAGTCGCCCATTCTTGCATAATTTCCACTCTTCCAACAACTGAGCGCACTGCCAGAGCTTCCCGAGTCGTTCTTCGGCCACACGAGCACGCTGGGCATTGCTGGTCGAGTCCAATACAAAATCCAAGTACGCCATGGCCCGGACGACCTTGCGGGACCGGTGTCCATCGCCCTGGCTGTGCTGGTTTTGCTTTTTCTTTTGCTCGAGCTTGGCCAGCTTGCGTTCCTGGTACGCGATCCACAGCAGCCTCTCGCGTTCGCGTTCGGCCTCGAGCCGCTCGAGTTGCTTGCTCATCTTGGCAAACTGTTTCATACTGTGGACGTGAGGGATCAGCCGCGTCTGGTACAAGTCCTGTGCGATCACTGGAGGCAGCCGCACCGTCGCGTACTCGACACGAAGCCCCTGGGAGGCACTGTGTGCGATTTGAGCGACTGTATCATCGTCGAAATGGAAGTTTTGCTGCAGGAAATTGGCCACGAGCTGCGGCGTGTTGGTCTCACTGAGGATCGCGACGGAAAACAACATGAACTCGACCACTGGAGCCTTGTGGACGACGAGGTTCCGCTTCGCGAGAGGAGACAAAGGCGTGCGGGACGTCGCATCGCCACGGAGACCTCGCAGGTTGAAGTCCTCGACCAGGAACTCGCCATTCACGAGCCCGCAGCGCGTATCTGTGGCGTTTTCCATGACTTCGTTCAGGTAGAAGAGACCGGCAGTCGTAGGTAACAGGATATGAATCTTGCGATTCGGAGAGTCCATGTTGGCGCGGTAGAGCTCGTAGACGTACGCGATAGAGGACCGCAAGTCGACTTGTAGTGTGATCAGCTAGAGCAACAAACTTAATTAGCATTTACGAAGGTGAGCACGAGTCAAAACAGTTGAAACGGAAGCGTACGCTGCCAACGGGGAGTGTCTTGACGTGTAGCATCACGTAGTTCTTCATACTGAACGACACAACAAGTCAGTCAACATGAAGATCAACTCGTCAGATTTCCTAGTAGTCAACGTACACCGTTCGATGCTTCCTCACAGCGTGGATATCTGCCAACACATTGACGTAGTAGTCTCGACGCTCTGCCGTCCTGGGCCGTCGCCTCTCCTCGGGACTGTGTTCTCCCTCCTCTTCTTCCTCTTCGTCCTCTTTGAATCCGGTTTCACCTCGTCGACCAAAGCCCATGAGCTTGAGCCTCAGTCCTGTGTGTCTCGCTTCTTGCTCTTGCGACTCCTGGCCGTGGGTCTTCGGTGTCTTGAGCCGTTGAGTAGACTTGGAAGCCTGGATGCGGTTGCATTCTTTCTCGGAAAACTGGAAGCAGCCGGGACAACCCAACGCCGATCGGCCGCCACACACAAGACACTGCTCTCCGGCATCAGCAACAAACCTCCCTCTCAGTATCTCGCGTAATCTGAGCTGTTCACTGGCACTCAGCTTGGCGATCGAGGCATTCTGACCGCCACAAGGACGGCCTTGTTGATGTGCCAAGAACTCTTCCTGGGTCTGAATAGCCTCATCTTCATCATCTTCCTCACTGCTTTCACCACCACCTTCCCTGTCTTCCTCACTGATGTTGATCTCATCCAACGCGATCTTCACATAACGAACTTTGAAAAACACGGGCGAGATCTGCGTGGCGTCAGCGTGTTTTGCAATGCAATGGCCTGCAAACGCCGGGTGAATCAACGCCGCTGCCGGCGTTTTCACGTCATGAACCGAGTGGGAGACCTGCGACGGAGGGCACAGAGCAGGCGAGTACCCTCTGAACACGGGCGAGTGTTTGGTTACGTCGCGTGCGTCTCGCTCCGGCCAGAAGCGGTACCCAACGGCCGCCGGGTTACACCGCTGCGGGTCCACGAGGTCGCGTTCGAGCTGCCGCAGGATGAGCTCCTCCTCCATGTGCTCCTGTTGGTGCCATTTCGAGCTCTTGTGCTGGTCCGACAGCAGTGCCAGTGCCTGTGTGTCTCGGTCTTTGATGGCCTGCAGGCGGCGCTTGGCTTGGTCTCGTTGGCGTTGGCGGTCGCGCTCTTTCTTCTCCAGCGGCGTGAGTTTAATGGGTGATTTGGGGCGTCCTAGTGCACGCTTCGGCGTGCGGGGAGGTGATTCAGGCACTACAGTTAACGGCTCAGGCTCCAGCATGACAGGCGGATCACAATAAGCCTCCAAAATGGCATTGCTCGCCTTTTGAAAGTTAACGGAGACTCTAATTCTGGACGTTTTCAGTGGATGATAGCCAACGCAGTGAGCTTTACGAGACGAGCCACAGCGGATGCGTATCTGTGTAAACGTCTCGTGACTGTGAGTAGCATGGAGTTGGTAATGCTGATGGGGAGGAAGATCGCAAGGGCGGAAGAAGACATTCACAGTCAAATGAACCGATCCTGAGGAGGGGAGGGAGGCGGTCATTCGTCTACAGCTCTATGCAAGGCATATGCTATTGATTTTCAGCCAATCAAGTAACATGATTTCTAATATTAGCCAATAAACGTAGCGTATCTGTTGAACCTGAGTGGTTCCAGGCGGTTACTGCGTGTCAGTTGAGGTCACAACCGAACACGCCGACTGGATCGGAGAGCTACCCAGACAGCGAGCGGATCAGGAAGGAGGATCCCAATGACGCGCGCGAGTGAGAGCAAGGGCTCGCTGTACGCGGCGGCCATGCTGATCTCCGGCACGTTCAGCACCGTGATCATGAAGACCGAGTACGGCGTGCGCTCGGAAGGCTCGGAGCTGTGTGTGGACCCGAATGACGCGACCAAGATGACGACGCTGTGTCCGTTCGACAAGCCCTGGTTCGGCGTGTTGCAGATGAAGCTGGCCATGGCGCTGTGTCTTGTATTCCTGTACGTACGCAAGGTCACGCAGCACAAGAGCTACCTCGAGACGCCGTTGCTACGCACGCAAAAGGGCGGCAAGAAGTACATCGCGACACCGGAAGCCGCTGCGATCCGCAAGAAGAACCAGTCGCGTGAGACGTCAGCTTTGCTGCCCCACGGCAACGGCAACGGCAACAAGGACAGCGATAAGCCGGGGGCGATCACGATGAAGACCGTGCTGGCTGTCGCGCTGCCGTCCATGCTGGATCTGCTGCAGACTGTCGGTGCAAACGTCGGCTTGCTGTGGATCTCGTCGTCCGTGTATCAAATGGCGCGTGGCTCGGTGATCATCTTCAGCGCTTTCTTCTCGGTCAAGCTCATGGGCAAACACCTATACGGATACCACTACGCCAGCATCCTGCTCGTGGCCATCTCAGTGGCGCTCGTGGGCTGGGCTGGTGCGCAGGCGTCGGCTTCGTCCTCGTCGTCGACTGACTCGAGCCATGCTGTGTTTGGACTGGTGTTCATCGTGCTCGCGCAGCTTCTGACGGCGCTGCAGATCGTCGTAGAGGAGCACATGATGCTGTCGCTGAACGTGAGCCCCATGCTGCTCGTAGGTCTCGAGGGGCTCTGGGGACTGGTGTTCTACGTCGTGCTCATTCCTGTACTGACTCTCACGCCGGCGACCAGTACGACGTCGGCGTTTGCCAAGATCTGGCATGAGGACTTTGCCGACTCGTTTCTCAAGATCTGGAACTCGCCTACGCTCATGGTGCTCATCCTGTTCTACGTCATCGCCGTCGGCACGCTCAACGTCACGGCCAACTACGTCACCAAGCATTTGTCGGCCGTCATGCGCAGCATTGCCGAGGTGGGTACACTGCTTTTCTTTTGAGAAAGTACAACATCAATGCGGGTGGACTGATGTGTGCGGTTGATTGATGTTGTTTGCTTTGATTTGATTTTAGACGCTGCGCACGCTGGGAGTATGGATGCTCGGACTCTTCGTGTTCTACGTGCTCCAGTGGCGCGGCGGCAACTCGCCTGGAGAAGAATGGACGACGCTCAGTTGGTGAGTGCTTGCGGATGTCGTCTTGGTTGAGACGGTCAGCGGTGGTGAATGATGCTGACGCTGTGCGTGCAACAAATACAGGGTCGAGCTCGCGGGCTTCGTACTCATGGTCTACGGTACCCTCGCGGTACGTACTGTAGCTGCACCATGGCTCAACATGCTGGAGGTCGTGCTCACTGATGATTAACGCTCTTGTTGACCTATGTGGTGTGTGTGTGGGGGTCTGTTATGTGATGTTTGATGTTGCTCCTCTCTCGGACCCTCTCATCCCGTTCATCAACTGTGTTCCATTGCACATCAATCGATCGTGTCAACAGTACAAGCAGCTTCTTCGCCTGCCGCTTCATGCGCTCTACGCGACGGAGGAGCGCGAGCACGCGGCCGCCGCGTACAAGTCGCCGTTCATGAGCTCCATGCACAAGTAGCTTCAGATCTGATGTTTCTGTTCCTCGGCTGATGCTCCAGCGAGATGAGTTTGATTATAGACACATGCATTTGCGCAGGTGGCATCCCAGGATGGAAGTACAGAACAAATCTTTCGATCAGATTCCGTTTCCATTCTTGTGCTGTTGCTGCACATGCAG
Organism: Pythium dissotocum; assembly: GCA_023336355.1. Taxonomy (NCBI): domain Eukaryota; phylum Oomycota; class Peronosporomycetes; order Pythiales; family Pythiaceae; genus Pythium; species Pythium dissotocum. The sequence goes on along the minus strand of JAADWY010000006.1, from coordinate 96,827 downwards.
ACGGAGGAAACCTCATCTGCATGGAGCTGCTGCATTGCTGACTGCATCAATAATTGATCATGAACTCGGTCAATCAATCGATGACCGTCGACAGGATCGGCTCTCCATCAAAGGTCACCGCAGTTCATGCAACGGAAGATGATCAAGCCGTACTGAAAGAGACAGAATAATATGAAGGACGCACGTTTGTGAGTGCAGACGAGCCAGAATCATCTTAGTAGATGGGCGGAATGTACATTCGGATAGCATGATTTATTGCGTTTATATGGATTATAAGAGGTGCATATGTCAAACATTCCCCAACATGTTGCCTGGTTGGCCACCGTTATATGCGATCTCAAGGTATTTTGGTGGCGATCAGACGGTCCAAAATCGACAATGGTGGCTCTTCTCCCGCCACCCTGGATGCACCAGCTTTGACCGCGTGCAACCAGCTGACGACGTTGCGGGAGGCTCCGGCCAGATGCGCCAGCAGCGACTGTGGATTAGATCGCTCTCTCTCTCTCTCTCTCTCTTGCTCTCTCTCCCTGCAAGTCTGCGACTCGCAACACACGGTGACGGGTGCCCCCCGTCTAAATTGCTTGCCTGGTCCGGAAGGGTTCAGCGTCGAGTCCCCTCCTCCTCGCTGACCTTCCGCACTTGCGGGAAAGTTGCCTTGTGTTCGCTCATTCACTTGAGTCAACGCCTCCCACCCGACGCCACGTGAGGGTCCCTCTCAAGTCCTCCACACAGCACTCTACAGTACCAGCCAATTACCACCGGTTCCCGTGGATCGCTCGAGCAAGCTCGCTTCGCCCTCCTCCGTCCTCGACAAGAGAAATCGCCGCCTGGACACTTTCCTCGCGCTGCTCACGGCTCGTTGCGTCCAGATATCGACGCGCGAATCCGTAAAGACCAAGGGGGCAGACCAAAGCAACAACCAAACAAACAAAGAAAGAAAAGAATTCCGCAAGGCGGCCTCTACATTCTCGTCGCTTCAAGATCCAGACAAGTGTTCCAGCATCCCAAGTCCAGACACTCGAATCCAGACAACCGTTCCGCATCATCCAGCAACATCAAACAACCAACAAATCAAATCACCATGCGACGACAACAAGCGAATAACGGCGGCGGAAGCAATGCGCCGACATCCACCTCGAGCTTCTCCGTCTTCCAAGTGCCAGGCTCGCGCTACACGCCGTCCAACGCCAGCAGCACGAGCAGCGGCGGCGGTGGTCCGGGCATCCCACTGACCGTCGGTCCGTCCATGGACGGCGGCCACAACACACGCAACAGCTACACGTCGACGATCCCGGCGTCGCCTCCGTACCGCGAGTCCATGCCCGACGGTATGGGCTTCGACGACTACGACTCGATGGACAACGGCGGCATCGGCTGGATGCGCACGGGACGCGTCGTGCGCGTCAAGGAGACCGGCCAGTCGTACCGATTCCCCCTCGAAGACGAGCACTTGCCGCAGATCGAACTCGGCCGTCAGGACATTCTCACGCTTCGCGACAACATGGAGGCCGCGATTGAACGCGCAGTGAAGAACGGTGGCGTGTCGTGGATGGAGAACCCGACCATGGCGCCCGCCAACTCCAAGTTCTCGTGGAAAGTGCACTTGGAAAAGAAAAACTGTATCATGTACCGACGTAAAAACGACTCGTCCGTGGCCAAGAACTTTCTCATCCGCTGCAAACTCGAGTGCAGCATGAACGACGTCATGTACGGCGTCATGAGCGACAACACCGAGGACGAGCGCACGTACTTGGCCCACGTCCACCGCGACGACTTCCTGGACGGCGCGGTGCTTCAGTTGCTGGCGCGTCCTAATGTTGAGGACCCGTACCAGCTCTTCGCCGTCAAGTGGGCGGCTTTCCAGTCGCCTGTGGACTCGATGTTCGCGATCCGCGACCAGCTCTACGTCGAGTACTCGCGTACGGTGATGGACCCCAAGGGCCAGAAGGTCGTGGCGCGTGTGTTCCAGTCCATCAACGCCAAGGACTACAACGTCGTTGAGCGGGAGTTCAACTTTGTGCGCAATGACATCTCGTGGGTCCAGCTCTTCCGCGTGCTGCCGGGATCCAACGACACCAAGGTGGACGTCTCGCTCATGGGCTCCATTACGTTCCCCGCCAGTGCCAACACGCCGTCGTGGCTTTCGAACCGCTTCCTGGCCAGTCAGTACGCTATCGTCACGGGCATGGCGACGGCAGGCGACGCCAAGTTCATCGTCAATAACCAACTCGTGTCCGAGAAGCCCTGGGTGCCCAACCACGAGCGTTCGGCCTGCAGTGTATGCTTCAAGTCGTTCTCGCTGCTGCGCCACCGCCACCACTGCCGCATTTGTGCTGAGATCATGTGTACAGCGTGTACACTGGAGCTGGCGCTGCGGACGTCGACGCTGCCGCCTTCATTGCGACCGGAAGGAGGCCTGATCAGCGCCGAGAAGTTCTGCTTCAAGTGTGTGGAGCAGGCGAGACGCGACCGAGACATCTCGCTGGCCCACGAGCTCGCCATGGCCTCGGCCAGCGACTTGTCGGAGGTGTACGACGAGGCCAACAAGGAGAACCCGGGACGCCACAGCGAGAGCTTTGCAGCATACGTGACCCAGAACGCTGCCGCTCAGGAGCAGGAGTACCAGCGCCCTATGGCTATGCAGTCCCGGACGATGAGTGGCCACCACTCGGATGTCGTGGGCGGTGCTGGCATGAACTCGACGGCGTGGAGTAACAAGGTGCTGACCGCCATGTCCAAGGAGAAGCCTGCCGCTCCGTCAAGCGACCTAATCCCCTTGGTGCCTGTGGGTGGATCCAACCAGGCGGCTCTGCGTGTGCGCACGAACACTGTCGGTCCGGATCGCCTGCGCCAGGCAGCATTACCACAGGAGAAGGCACTGAAGAGCACCTCGAGCTTGCCTACCGTGCTGGATGATTCGCAGATGCCTCGCCAGTCGGAGGACGTCGTCACGGTCGCGCCTATCCCGAGCTCGTTCGCGAAGATGGAGGAGTCGATCGCCGCGCAGCAAATGCTGCTACGGAACATGCTCATGGAAGGCCAGAAGATCATGCAGCAGCAGCAGTACTACGGCCCGCCGCAGCCTCAAGCGCGCCAGTACGCTGCCGTGCGGTCGGGTGCCCAGATCGACATGATTGACGAATTCGACAGCATGCCTCCCAACGGACGCCTCGCGCTGCCGCCGTCCACATCAGAGACGCTGTAGAGCTTCGTTCGATCGACTCGCGAAGGATCGCGAGAGTGATAAATAAACGAGAGGAGAACCGAGCGAGAGCGAAGAGTATCCACTGCCTGGTGATAGCGTCGTGTCGTACGACTACGTAGTGTGCTTGTGATAATATTGCACATCCATCCCTTCATACACATACAAACTCCCTTCTGAATCCACTTTGTTCATCGCATGTGTGCCTGTGTCAGGAAGAGTTCTGCAAGTGAAGACTGGTGTGAGTCTGTCTGTGTGTGGGATCGGTTGTTGTTCATTCACGCCTCTTGCTTTGCTGTCAAGGGCTCATATATCTACACTACACTACGCTAGACTACACTACTTACATTGCTAAATACACTAACACGCTATCGTGAACTCCTACTGTCAATACTACACGGAGAATCCTTCTCGGCTTCTCAATAACGCTGTACGAGCTGGGGCGGCAACGCCTTGCGCTGCACTGGCCGCACGACGCCGCTGCTGTTGCTGCTGGTCGTGGACATCGTGTCAGTCTCCCCTTCATTAAACAGCATCATGCGAAGCTTGAAGATGGTCTCCAGGTCTTCCGACGCCACGGTATCATGCGAGGACGTCGAGGACACCGAGGGCGCCGTGTTGGCCGTCACAGAGCGAGGCAGAGGCGCACGTCCATTGCCGTACGCAGGCGTCGGGCGGATCGAGTGGCTGCCATCATACTTGTGAAGGTTGGGGGCCGACTGGTGGCGCGTCGTGCTCTCTAATGGGATGATGTGAGACCGTGAAGGTCCGTCCGGCTGAGGCATGGGCGGGATCATGTGGCGTGGCATGTCAGGCATCGTGTGCATGGCGTTCGGTGTGTTCTGGCGTTGCGACGTGTTGCCACTGTGCGTCCAGCCCACACCACCGCCGCTGTTCTGTCGACGGAACGGCCGTGGGACTTGCTGCTGCTGCTGCATGAGTTGAGGGGACGGCGCCGGCGGTGGAGGACCGTAGACGGCGTTGCCTCGGCTCGCGAGCTGGTCGACACTGATGATCTTGTGGGGCTTGCCCGGGTTCGTGTACTGTTCGTACAGTCGAATGAAGTCCTCGTGGTCTTTCTGGCTGAACTGGCGTTGCTGCTGGAGCTGCTGAAGCTGCTGAATCTGGACCGGGTCCAGAGGCTGCGCTGAGCGCTGGTGGAACTTGGCGGCGCTCGTCGTGAGCAGGCCGTTCGGGTTATAGCCGTTGTAGCTGATACTCTCATTGTCCGAGTCGTCATCAAGGTCGTATGCACTGTTGCCCGTCGAGTGGAAGTCGTTGTACGGCTCTGCCTCTGGCTGCGACGGCACACGGCGTACGATCTGGTGGTGGCCGTGGCGGCGTCCGCTGCCCGAGCTCGTGGCGCTTTCACTGCTTCGTCGACGGTGGAGAGACGACCGGATCGACGCAGCAGCCGCCGCGTTCTCACGGACTTCACCGCGAGCCTGGCGCATACAGTTCAAGCAGAACCTTAGAGCCACGACGCCGGTGTCTGAGATCTGCTTGAGCTCGTCGAAGAAGAACAACCGCCTCGTGCAGCGCTTGCAGACTTCACGGCAGCAGCCCTGGCATCGACGCTTGCTGCGCGTCATCTTGAACTTGTGAAAGCACACGCCACAGGCGTTTGTCGACGCCAACGCCGCGACGTGGGCAACTGCCGACGAGCCAGAGTACCGACCCGAGTGGCCACTGCTGCCCGAGCTGTGGGTCACACGGCCCGGGTTCAGCTTGGCCATGCCCACAGCCAACAGTGCACGTGCGTCACCCACAGTCTCGACGTTCGTGATGCCCGGGAACATGAACGAGATGGTCTTGGTGACGATCCACGACGGCATATTGCCTGCGTTCGAGTGCATGGCCTTGGTGAAGCCGTCCACGTGGGATCCGTTCTGTCGGTACAAGTGCAAGTTCGAGATCTTGCCGCGTACAAGCGGCGGCAAGTGGCCGTCTTCAATGGAAATGTCGTCCATGGGCATGGTCCTCAGGAACCGGAACAGCACGCGGTTGCCGTCAACGTCGTACGCCGTGCCTTCATAGGAAAAGAACAGGAAATCCCGCGACGTCACGATCGCTGGCGCCGGTGAACGGAACGCGATCCAGCGCATGCCGACAAAGTGCATCGGGTCTTCCTCTGTCCTAGTCTCGTGGGCCTGGAGGATGCCGCCGTCCAGGAAATTGGCTTCGTACATGTGGGCAAACACACAGCGCACGTCGTACGTGGTCTCGCAGTAGAAGCCGGCCACTAAGTCGTCTAGCGAGATGCCTTCGAGTGTCGAGCGGATGAGAATGTCCTTGTCCGGTGTGTTGGGCACGGGCCGCACAAAAGCCTTGAGGTTGGGCTTGTCGGCGATCATGTCGAAGCCTTCGCGCACGCGGTCCTTGAAGGCGTTGTACCACGAGTGGCGGTTGGACAGCGCGCGCATGATCTCGTCCTGCGCGACTTCCTTCCACTCGGCTAGGCGCTGGGCGGACACGCGCAGCTGCGGCACGGCGTGCTCAGGAACGGGGAAGTCCTGCTCGAGCCCCATGATGCTGCTGGTGTCTGTTGTTGTTGTGTGGGGGACAGATTGGGATCGAGGAGCTCACGAAGGAGGAGAGGAGAGGAGGCGGTCTAGGAGATCAGCCGCAGCGGATCTGAGCGGAGAGGAGACGAGGAGGGAACCTCCAAGCAGGCAGGCGGTCGATGATGAATGATCGACTCGATCTGATTGAGTTCTGAAAGCGGGTTGATTGATGGAGCCACGAGCGGAGCAGAGACGGATCGGCGGCGTCTGGATGGACGGCGGGAACGAAGCAAGCGACCAAAGTCACCAAACACGGCAAAGGTCTCACGTGGTGTGGGAAGAAAGAAGCTTGAGTTGTGATGATGGAGCAGCAAGTGGTTTGGCTGCTGCGTTTGATTGATGTTGGTTGGGCGACTGCTGGAGGAGTGGGAGGAGCCTCCGTGGCCAGCAGGTCCGTCTCTTCTTCAAACCGAGAGGAGAGGAGCGGCTGCTCCTCGGTCCAAACGCCAAGCACTTTTCATCACGTAAACGCTGTGGGCAACGCAGGGGAAAACCAAAAACATGAACCCTGGATGCGTTTTAGACTTTTAAGACTTGAGGGAAGTCCACACGGTTCGACTCCACTGAGTTTTTTTTCCTGTTCATGGCCATTGAAAAACTCAACTCGAAGACGGTTTTCGTTCCCGCAACCGCAGCGGAATTTCTCACTTGGAGTGACTATGGTGGGACGAAGAACGTTGAGGGATGCCAACTGTGTCCACCCAACCAGCTGGTGTGCTGGACCAGAAACATGTGTGAGTTTTCTCTACGTTTTTAGGGCTTTGTCGACCAGAAGGCTGCTCTTGTAGACGGGTCTAAACTACTAAACGAGAAAATGGTTCTGGATTTGTGGGCGAAGCGGAACGATTGATCCTGTTCCTGATTGATCTTTCGTACTGAACTGGGCTGTACTGTACCCGCACTGGGGCAGATCTCTACGGTATATCGGGTATTATCTTCCACCGTTCCATCAGCCAGGCAGATATCTGGGTTTCTCTCTGATCTACAAGAAACTGACATCGCTTGCTTTGCTTGATTTGGCAATTGATGTTTGCTCACCATCAAACAGACTCAAACTTCAACTCTGCAGCGAAAATGCCTAAATCAAGGGGTCGCTGATATTTTTAGAGCCAACATCAGCAGATGTTGCCAAACTTCCACATTTTCCTAAAAATCGAAGAAATCTGTCACTACGCGCCGCAAAAATCATAGAAAAAACGCGACAAATCAAACGTGTGACGTACCTCGTCGATCAAGGATAGATCCATGGTCGCCAACCTGTCGCGATTGCGCCATCCGCATGCGTGCTCCATGCCTGGTGAACACCACTGTGCCCTCATTACGCTAGCGTCGACGGTGACGTTTTACAGTGTTCAAAATACAGTAATTTGGTGGGCGTCACTGGATTCTTGAGCTCTTCAGCAAAGAGCTGCTCGCTGTCTGCCTTCTCTCTCCACTTCACTTCAATCCTCTGTCGGCGTCTGCGTGCGTGTCAAAAACGCGGTCGTGGAAACAAAACGGCCTGGTCTGTTCACTCGTTGCGAGATGACCGGCGGGTTTGGTCCGTCCTTCCTTCCTTCTTTTTTATTTACACGTCCTGTCTTCATGGGACGGATCCGGAATCCGGATCCAGAGATCCGCACCTGTTCCTGAGAACGAAAATGAGAATACCGGTCATACAGCGGCGTCGAGATCCCAAGACGGGACTGTTCTGTTCTGTGGGCGGGTCGATCAGACCGGCACTTGATCAGCACGGCCGCCGGCACTGATTGATCTTCTCGACTGATGTTCGCTGTCTTTGATTGATGTCGGCAATGAATATCGGAGACCGCCAAGCCATGGATATCGGAGACCGTCAGGATCTGAAATCCTACTTTGTCCCCATGTCTGCATTAAAATGCACTCGCACGACCGACTCGGTGGGACTGACGCAATTGCAACTGGCGGCTGACCCACTTGCTGACGTACCTGCATGGGTACACAGGCGTCCTGGATCTATATCGGCGTGCCAGCCCAACATGGATTCAACCACGCTTCATCCGCGCTGAACTAAGGACGCTGACGGTCTCAGCTACCACCATTTTCATAGTAAAACCCTCTTTCATGTATTTCAATCGTCTTGCTGTTCATTTCTCTTATACCGTCACTGTCTGTCTGTTGTTTTTCAAAAAAAAGTAATACGACCCCCTTGCGTCCACACGTTGCGTTCACGTGTGGCTGCTTTAGCTGCCGTAGTATCGGATCATGGGCGACGAGCTGCCGCCTCCGTTGCTGGTGATGCTTCCACTCGTGCCTGGCGACTGCGTGCCGCGTGGTGGCTGCTTCGCCGCTGGGTCCGCGGTATTGTCGTACAGGTTCACACGCACGTTGAATCCGTTCGAGAGTTGTTCGGTCATGTCCATGCCCTTGGCACTACCCGCGTTGATGATCACTCCGCCGCCTGAGCCGGAGATCGCTCGTCGCACAGGCGCCATGCCCACGCCGCCGGGTCGGTGGGTTCGCTTGGTCGCTCCGTACGCCAACAGGTTCGGTGCTGAGCCCGTGCGGGCCGAGTGTCGAAGCGGAGTCATTTGATGGACGTTGGACGGAACAGGCACGCTGGAGCCGTCAAACTCGGCCGTCTCGTCCAGCGTCGGAGGCAGCGCAGTCGGCGGAGCGTACGTACGCAGAGTCAGCGGCTGAGCTTGGGCTTGAGGCTGAGCCTGAGGCAATCGTCGCTGGGACGAGAGCTGAGGCACGGGGGCGGCCACGGGCGGACGGCTCCCGTTGCCCGTGGCGTACTGAGCCACCATCGACGGCTTGTTACTGTCTAGTGTGAGCGGCACGAATGAGCCTCGCGAGCCATCACCGTTGTTGTCTGCGTCGTCGTCGAACGTGTACTCGCCGCCAATGAACGACGGGCTGAAGTCGTACGAGAAGCTGCCGGCGATCGAGTAGTCATCCGAGTCGCCGATCTCCGAGTACTGGTCGGCGTACGCCAGGCCGTTGTGGTCCACGAGGTTGCCAAAGTCCGTGAGCCGGTTAAAATCAATCTCCACGTCGATGATGTCCGGCACGTCGTCGGCGTCGGCGTCGTAGGTTCGACTCGTCGTAGGCTGGTAGTTTGGTTCGTGGACGCTGTACTCGACGAGCTCTTCCTCTTCGCTGTCCGAGTCGTGGAGGTCTCCAAAGTCATCGTCGTCGACTTCTTCCTCTTCTTCCGAGTCTCCGTCCACGTGCTTGACCTGGAAGCCCGAGTACTGGCCCACGTGGCTGCTCTCGAACGCACTCTTCACGGGGCTTCCTTCAAACGCGATCTTGACCTGGCTGCTGTCAAACGCAGTCGTCCGCACCGGACTGCTCTCAAAGGCATTCTTCACTTGGCTGCTGTCAAACGACGGTTTGATCTGATTGCTGTCGAAGGTGTTCTTGACCTGGCTGCTGTTAAACACGCTGCCTGACTTGCTGCTGCTCAAACTCGTCTCAGCTCCACTGCCGCCGGCCTTGAAGCTCATGATCTTGGACGAGCCAAACGCCTTCTGTGGTGGCGTTTGCGACGCCGGTGGAGGCACGAACGCGTTGTCGTGGAACTCGACCAGCTCGTCGTCGTACACTTCATCGTCCGAGAACTCGGTCTCTGGCTGCGACTGCTTGAATGACGCCGTCGACTGGGACAAGCTCTTCTTGGACGGTAGCGACCCGTCCAGGCTTGGCAGGCGAGACATACTGTTCTGGCTCGGGGCTCGCGTCAGGCTATGCATGCTGCCTTGGCTTGGGATGCGGTGGAGACTCGCGTTCAGATTCTCCTGGCTCGGGCCTCGCGACATACTGCTGTGGATACTATCCTGGCTCGGTGTCCGTGAGAAGCTGCTGTGGCTACTGTGGTGGCTACTGTGGTGGCTGGGTGTGCGCGACAAACTGTCTTGGCTCGACACGCGGTGGAGGCCTTTGCTGCCCATGTCGAGAGCCTGCGCTGTGTCGCTGCGGTTCGTCGACGACATGGACGAGTCCAAAGGAGTCCGTGTGACGCTGGCTTCGGACCGCGCGTGGCGCGTGCAGTTGAGACAGAAGCGTAGCCGCACGACGCCCGTGCTGGACATTTGCTTCTGCTCGTCAAAGAACCACATCCCACGCGTACACCGCTTGCAAACAGTGCGCGAGCAACCGTGGCACGTGCGCTTGGAGCGCGTCATCTTGAACTTGTGGTAGCACACACCGCAGGCGTTGGCACTAGCGATGCTCGCAGGCGGACGCGTACTACTCATAGACATCGGGCCAGAGGACGACGACGAAAAGCTAGACGACGACGACTGGGCAGAGGCTCGCGACGGGTTCAGACGCGTCATGCCCTGGCGCATGAGCGCACGCGCGTCACCGATGGTCTCCATGTTGGTCACGCCCGGGTACATGAACGCGATGGTCTTGGTCACGACATAGGACGGCATGCTGCCGGCGTTCGAGTGCATGGCCTTGACGTACGCCTCCACGTGGGTGCCGTTCTGTCGGTAGAAGTGCAGGTTCGAGATCTTGCCTCGTACGAGCGGTGGCAGATTGGACGAGTCGACGTGGACGTCGTCCATGGGCATGGTCCGCAAGAACCGGAAGATCACGCGCTGGCCGTTCATATCAAGAGTCGAGCCTTCGTACGAGAAGAAAATGAAGTCACGCGACGTCACGATCGCTGGTGCTGGCGAACGGAACGCGATCCACCGCAGACCCACAAAGTGCATCGGGTCTTCAGTAGTGCGGGTCTCGTGGCTGTGGAGAATGCCGGCGTCGAGAAAGTTCTCTTCGTACATGTGTGCAAACGCACAGCGCAGTTCGTACGAGTTCTCGGCGTACACGCCGTGCGCGATGTCATCGAGCGTGATGTTGTCAAAGGTCGAGCGAATGAGAATGTCCTTGTCGTTGGAGTTTGGCACGGGACGGATGAAGGCCTTGAGGTTGGGCTTGTCGGCGATCATGTCGTACCCGTCGCGGATCTTGTCCTTGAAGGCATTGTACCACGAGTGGCGATTCGACAGCGCGCGGTTGATCTCGTCGTGGGCGACCTCCTTCCACTCGTCCAGGCGCTTGGCGCTGATCGTCACGCGCGGCAGTGCGCTTTCGTCCACAGGGAACTTGTCCAACGCCATGATGGCTCGTGGTCTTGCACGGAGAAGAAGAAATAGCCGTAGCTAGGTGAGAAACAATGGCTGGTTCGCCCTGTGGCTGACTGGGTCAAGCGCTGCGTTGGCGTGGTTTGTGTTTGTGGGTTGCTGGTGGCCGCTCGATGGGCGACAGGCGAAGGGCTGCGACGGCGGCGTCTTGGCGAGCTCTTGCAAGTGACAATCGAACGTTCCGTCGGGTTGGTGGGGTGGGCAGGCGAGGCGAGCAATCACGTAGGTGGCTGCAAGACCGCGTCACGTGGCTTCTGGAGGGAGTTAGGGTGTGTGAGCGAGAGTGCGAGTGCACGAACGATCTGCGAACGCGGGCGGCGCGTCCGGTCGTGCAGTTCTTGTCTTGTACGTCCGTTGACCAGACCCACTAAAGTTCGTGGCTGCGTGAGTGTGAGACCGATCCGCCAGAGAGCTCCGGAACCGACTCGACTCGACTTTGGCTGACTGAAAAGAGCAATCGAGTTGAACGCGAGACCACGACGATGCGACAGACAGCGCTCCTCCAACACGGCACGAATACACGGACTGACTCCTTGCAGTTTCAGCACGCAGTCGTCAAATCCCAGTGACGGTCTCCGTTATTGACGAGCTCGCTTGCTTGTGGGGAACGGCGCGTCGCTTGCAGTTGATACACGGACGGACACCTTGGAATGGGAGGAAGGTCGGATGTTGCAGAGAGCGCGGGCGGAGCTTCAGCTCCTGCGCTGGCTGGGTGAGAGAAATGTGCCAGGAGGGACCACACAGCGGAGACCGTGGTGGTGAGACCTTGGGGTGACAGGCTCGGTCATGGCCCCTCTCGCAGACAGGGATGCCTGCTCCTTGAAGGCAGCTGGGGACCACCGACGCGCAGAGAGCGCACTTTCCAGGCTGGATAGTCCACACAAACAAAGGGCCGATCTCCGAACAGCGGAGTGAGCTCTCCATTTGAAACTAGGAGCTCCTCATCTTCAGTTCGAATTTGGGGGGGAAAGACCAACCCCTAATCGGGAAATTGTGATGGAATCAGGTACCACATTTTGGTGTTTGTATGGTGGACTCAGAAGTATAATGAAGTGCAGGAAGCCAGCTGGTGCGAGTCAAACTGGGAAAAATCATTTTACGAGGACACACCAGCCCATTAGCAATGGCCGGGGGTCCAACTTGCCTTGTGCGGGACTTCTCCGCCAGTCAGAAGTTCTGTGGCCGTTCGGGTGAGGAGCTGAATCGATCCAATGATCCAAGAAGCTGGATGGGGAGGGGAGGTTACTGTACACTTGACTCACTCTCGCAGCCTCAGCCAAGGCAATCTGAGGGAGGTGCAACGGCGCCTGTCCGTTGGCTTCGGTTGAGTCCACATGGGTGGGCGGAATGAGTTTTCCACGTTTTTATGAGAGCCTTCGGTGGGATTTTGCCAGTCTTTCTGCGGCCTCATGCGCGCGCCGAAGAAAAGCACTTTGCCCTGGAAGGTTTCTTGGCCCTGGAAGTTCCAGGTCGTTGGATGTTTTTGGACGTGTGTGACGTGACTCACGGTGCTACACTTACATCAGTATCATCAGCACCATGAGTGATTGATTACGGCTCGTAGACTACGCCATGGCGACCCACTCGCACATGGGAGGGCCAGGAAACACATCAATCAATCGTTGCAGCTGCGTGTGGCTGTGGGTTTGTTTGTCCATGGGCGTTTGCACCATCGACCAATGCAGCAGCATGCATGCGTGACTTTAGAAACATGCGAGTCCTGTCATTGGGATTTGTAACGTGTACCCACGCTGTCGCGCGAGGAAGACACGATGCAGACACGGCAAGTGACCACAAGATCACGTTGAAGATGATCCACCACCACAAATATTGAATCATTTAAATCTGAGGGTCTCCACGGGATGCGATTGCCATAATGGTGGAGGGAGGGCTACGGTATCAAATAAAAACGCGAGCACTACGCTACGTACCTATGCACGACGGGTTACTAAGGACCTACGAGAGCACTTGGAATCGGTCGTCTTCTCCTCCGTCGTGGCTCAATGGCGAGGCTGGCACTTGGTACGCAGAGTTGCTAGCTGGCTCGTACGGCGGAGGCACGTAGTGGCTTGGGGCGATGCCAGGGGCCGGAGGGTACTGCTGGCGGGCCTGGATCTTCGCGCGTTCCTGCTGGATCACCATGAGCAGCTCCTCCTGCTGGCGGATCGACTCGTTCATGGCCTCAAACATCACTGGCGTGTTGGCCTTCTGACGCAAGTTGTTCGTGGACGCAAAGCTAGCAGAGGACGCCGGCGAGTGGGTCAGGCCGGCTTCATCTCCTAGCACTGGGGCGTACTTGGAATTGGATCTGCTCGAGCCAGCAGCGCTGCTGGTCTCCGAGTCCGAATGGTGGAGACCGATCTGTCGTTCGATCGAATGGCGGAGACCTTCCCGGTGCTGCGGAAGTCTCGCATTGTTCGAGTCGTACGGAGACGACATGCCGCTGGAAATGGCGTCGCTTCGGTAGGCTCCTGGGGTCGTCGAGGTCGTGGTCGCCGTCGCCAAGGAGATGTTGGTCTTGGTCAGTGTGGCTGAGAGGCTGTCCATTTGCCGGCGGTCGCGCGCGTGCTTGAGGCAGCCCGTGCAGAAGCTCTCGGCCACGATCGTGGGCACGGCCGAGAAGAAGGCCTCGTCGTTGAAGAACGACAGCGTCGTGACGCAGTGCTTGCACATGGATTGGCCGCACGAGCGGCAGCCGTGGCGAGACCGCATCATACCAAACTTCTTGTTGCAGCCGACACACGCCTTGTTCTCGCTCGCGCTCTTCGCTGGCGTTGGCTGCTTGATCAGCCCCGCCGTGAAGATGGCTCGAGCGTCCGGCAGACCCACGAGGTTCTTGATACTGTCAAAGGTCTCCGTAATGGCACGGGTAGTGACCCACACAGGCACATCGCCCGCGGGGTCAAACTGCCCGATGCCCTGCATCAGCACAGCGCCGCTTTCCATGCGGAACAGCAGGAGCTGGTTGAACGAGCCTCGCGTGCAGCCCTTGTCCGGCTCGACGAGCTCTTCGACGTGCAGTGGGAACGAGCGCTGGAACAGGAACAGCACCTTGCGTCCGGCGGCGTCCTGGGTCGTACCAGAGTATTCAAAGTACACGTGGTCGCGGTTCGATAGTATCGCCTGTGCAGGCGACGCAAACGCCAGCCACTTGAGACCGACAAAGTGGAACGGATCATTCGCAGTCGCGCCTTCGAGCACCCGCAGCACAGCGCCGTCCAGGAAATTTTCACCGTACATCTGCGCAAACACAGCACGCTGGTCGTGCGTCGTGATCGTGTGGAGACCGAATACAACGTCCTCGAGCGTCATCTGCAGATGCGCGAGGCTGAGCAGGTCCTTCTTGGGCGAGTTGTCGACGGGCTTCATGAAGCCGCGGATCGCGTCCTGCTCGTACACGGGTCGGTACGCCATCTTGAGGTCGTTGGGGCGGTAGTACCACGACTTGGGGTCCGTGAGCACGCCGTCGATCTCGCGCTGCGCGACACTCTTCCAGTCTTCAAAGCGGTTGCTGTTGATCCGCACGCGCGCCATGAAGCGCTCTTCAAGCGGGAACCGAAGCTCGCCCTGCGACGAGCTCATGCTGGACACGGTGGAGCGTGGGCGCCAAATTTTTCTTCGTTTCTCGGGGCGTGGACCTCGCTCGGTGCGGAGGTTCAGGCCGCGCGTGTGAGGGTGTGCGGTGGTGGTGAGTAGGAGGCTTCCGGTGGAAGGAAGGATTGCCGCTGGGTGCTGTGGGTATTGTTAATCAATCGCGAGAAAGCCAAAGCCGAAGCCGATGACGCCACGCTGTGCCGAGTGATAGAGAGAGTGAGAGAGCGAGTGAGCGAGCCGCAGAGCCGGTGACGGAACTCGCAAGTCTTCCACGCCGCTTGAGGATTGAGGCTGGAGAATTGAGCTGCACGAACGGATGCAGCCAACTGAGACCGTGGGGACGCGTGTGTGTCACTTGAGACTCGTCAGAACGGGCAGCGCCTCACAGTGACGAAAGAAGCAATCGAAATCGGAGGAAGAGGAAGCCACGGAACGTCGCAAGAAGGCTCGATCGTCGTACGGTAAGTCGCGTATTTCGTGGAATAAGTCTCGAAGTCGGGCGTGTGCTCGTGTGCTCGCAAGAGGGCGGAACGGAACGACGCGAACCCTTGAGGTAGGTAACTGTACTGTACAGCGCTGAGCGAGGGCGGGGCAATCAACAGGATACTCTCGGTATACTGACGGTGGAATGAACGAGTGAGAGAGTGTCGGCGGCTACACTTCTTCCACCGAATGAGTGAGACCAGGAAAAAGAAACCGAGTCACTGGCGGACAGAAGGAACTGGACACGGCGAACTAAACGGACGCCCGCTGCCCCTGGTCCCAGCACACGCACTCTCTGGCCTCCCGCTGGTGCAGTGAGCCTGCCCAGCTGAGCCGCTCCACTCCAGCACAGCTCCCTCAGAGACTGGGCTGCTGGCAAAACTAATCGCAGGCAGCAAACGAACACAAAGGTGCCGGTCGCCATCGAGTGGCGCCATCCGGACAAGATCGACACGCGCAGGTGCAGGTCAAGTGGGATGATACTCAGACGTCTATATCTGATACCATCCACCATTGTCCACTGGGGGGACGACTGGTTTCTCAGATCGGATCAGATCAGGACTCATCCGCTGTCTCTGAACTCTTTTGAGTGCAGAAAATGGGAGCGTGCTAACCGGACTGGCGACCCGCCAATATTATTGTTCAGGAGCCAAGGTCTCCAATATTATTGTGGTCTCCATCTGAAATCCACCACTTGGTGTCGCCACGCAGCCGACGACAGCACCGCACGGGACAGCCACCCCACCATCATCTCGTGCGTGACGACATCACTGTGTGGCATCACCCGCTCACTGCGGTTAACTCACTACTGTACCTCTGTGTCCAGTACAGCACACCAGGCTTCCTCCAATGAACTCGTAGCTCATCGCTGGCTTGTCGAGATCAAACAACTCGCGATGACCGGGAAACAAGCTGGTGAATGACAAGATCAGACGGTCGGGTCGGCGCGGCTGCGATGGCCTCTCGGCTGGCTTGGTGAGTTTTTTCCTGTGACCTCCTCATGAGTTGAATAATGCGCAAGGTGGCCAGTCGAGTTCACGGCCACTGCTGAACAGATTCGACTCTCGCGAGGGTCCGAAGTTCGGACCAAACAACGTGTTGACGCGAGAGGCCACACGACCGACACAATGGCGTTTCCTTCCTGGCGTGTGCTGGTCTCTTCAACATCCGTGGACTGCGTTTCGGTCGCAGACTGCAACTCGCAGTCCCGCACCATCCATTGTGGAATCCATCCGCACTGCGGGGCCCTCATTCATCAGTGTGGTCGCCGCCAAAGCGACGACGCGACGAGTCTTCACTGAGCACGGCGGCTCGTTTCGTCTGAGAAAGGCGGTCGGTCGCGCACTAGCATTCGCACTAGCATTCGCATTCGCATTCGCATTTGATTTTTGTGACTTCGCTGCGTTTCGTTTCACGGACGCGGGTGGCGACGACTTTTGATGATGCGGAACGGTCCGGCACTTCAACTTTCACTTCGAGAACAGCAGAGAGAGCGTGGGGCGAGTGGGCAGCCACAGGTCAGTGTCCAGTTTCGACGACAGGGCACTGTCTCGCTTCTTGGAAAGCTGCGACTCGCAGCGTCCAGGGTGATCAAAGGGGACGTGCACGGTGGAGCACCGTGCACGTCCCCTTTGATCACTGTGCACCCATAATGCCGGACAAGACAGTAGGCTAGCAGAGTGCAACCCGCGAGGATCCAACGACGTGTACGAGGAGGTCGACAGCATGGGCTTGGCCAGTGACAACGAGTCTGGTGACATGGGCTTCTGCAGAATTGTGGCTTTGACTCGCAGACGAAAGTGTGGCCTTGGTAGAGATACTTGATCTCCCTGTGAAAGGAGTATCGTGCCTATCGGTCCGCACCACTCGTGGCTACATACAGCTCCAAGCTGTTGAACATTGGTCTTCTCCATGGTCCTCCTGTAGCATAGGCCTGCAGCTCGACGTCCTCGACTAAGTACCCTACCTATTTCAAAGCGCGGTTCGAATGCCTACTGATACGTCGAAGTTCGGACTACTAAGCTTACGATATCCCCCACGCGTTCGTTCCTATTGCTGACCGCTGACGTTGAAGTTGCCGCGTTTGCTTGAGTTACTAGCGCTTCATACCAAGAAGCACCCACTCTACTACAGCTCCCACCTTTCTTGACCTGTCAGCATACGCTCCAATCAAACGCAATTTACGCCACCCATCAATGCGACCGAAACAATCGAACGCAAACGCGGGAGGAAGGATATTAGGATAGGAAGTCGAGGATGGATTTCATTGTGTATGCAAGTACTAGTACAAAGTCCGGCTCAATTACTTCTTGGCACCGGCGAGGCCGGCCGCCAGCAGCGCCGCCACGTCGTCCGACACACCCTTCTTGCCGCCCGCGGCACCACCGGCCTTGCCGGCGTCCTTCTGCTTGTGATCTGGCTTGCTCTGCTGCTTGCCATCACGACGCTTGGCCGTCTCCTCCTTGGCGGCCAGGAACGCAGCCATCGACTTGACTTCGTCGAAGTTCTCCTTCGGATGGCGCGCCTCAAAGTGGATCTTCATGTCCGGGAACGACAGGAACTCGCTCTTGCAGACCTCTGTTTAACCAAACAATAATCGCAAGTGAGTCACGAGTCCTCTAAAAATCCCATTTAGGAGTTGGAAACAAGCTAAACGCACCGCACTGGACGCCGACCTTCTGGCACTTGCGGTTCTCGTGGCCCTGGGCGCCGCCGCCGGCCGCACCGGCGCGCTCCTTGGCGGCCTTGTGCTTCATGTTGATCTCCTTCGCCGTGTGCTTCTGCGCCTTAGCCTTGCCGCCCATGGTGTCTGGTTGGTGATGAGGTAGATAGAGAGGAGCTCTCGGGAGTGGAGTTGGCTCGAAGATGAGACGAATGGCACTGTGAGCGCCGCAGTCCGCTGTGGCTTCTTGGGGTTCACCTGAGTTTCAACGCCAATCGATACGGAGACCACAATCAGCCAATCACAGCGCAGAGAACCCAGCGAGGCCTGTTTCGCAAAGTCTCACTTACAGCGTGACAAAAACACGCTGAATCAGAAGATGTTTAAATCGCATACCCCGTTAAAGGTTATTTATCTATACAACCATTAAATACAATATGTGACTGTGTTGTTCTATAACCGCTGACAGTCAACAATTGAGACAATCGGGATTGTTGTCGTAAATGAGGTTGTTAACGTTTCATAAAGCGTAAACTGTCACTTGTTTTGCTGTGCATCGCGAAACATGGCTACGATCCGAGACGATACGGCGTCCGTCGGTGGACGTTGCACTCCCCCTTCGTAGCTGATTGTACCCCATCAACTTACTGCTGTTGCTGATCTGCTGCCACCGCAGCTCTCGCCAAAGCCTCCACTCGCCAGTTCAAGCTGCAGGTTCTTCAGCTTCTTGAGCAGACGCACGAGCTTGACTGTCTTGACGGGAGAACTGTCTTGCGATGTCTGTTCCCCTGGCAAAGACATCATTGCGAGCTGTCGTACGTACAGAAGCCCCACTGCACACTCCTGCATCGTTGTCTCCAGTGAGACCTGCAGCAGTTGCTGGTTTTGCTGCAGTAGCTGCTCTCTTCGCTTGAGCTTCTCGACTCGTTTCTCGAGCTTTGACTCTTGCCGCTTGAGTAGCTTCTCGCGGATCAATAGAAGCTTGAGCACCTTCACACTCACGCAGTGGACTTCCTCGACGTCGTGGCCCATGCTCTTCTTCTCGACTTCCCACTTCTGCTGCTCGTAGAGAAACTGGTGGTGGTCGCAATTGATCTGTTCGCGCACATCGCGAAGCTGGTCTTCCAGGAACTCGATGCGTTGCTGGTAGAGCTGGAACTCACTGGATGTTGTACTGCTTGCGAACGACGCTCGACGAGCTCGTGGAGAGAGTGACGAGGTCGACGACGCCGTCACCGGTCGTGGCTGTGACAAAATGGCACGTCGTGTCCTCTGAGCTGCCACGTCTTCAAGCAGCATTTCGAGTCGCTCTTTCGTTCGAGAAGTCTCTTGACACTGCTCTTCGAACAGCATTTCCCATTGCAGCTCACGGAGCTCCGCCTGCTTCAGCTGAGCGAGGAGATTGAGCACGTGGCGCTGGTGCTGCTCAGCGCGCGGCTCGTCCGCAACTTGATCGACGACAGAGTTCTCGTTTTCACACAAATGACTGCGAAGATCTTCGTTCTCCATCTGAGCTCGTTCATGCTGCTTCAACGTGACTTCGTTTGCTGCAATCTTCTCCGCTTGGGCACTTGCTGCCACAGAAACGAGTGAGTCAATTCTCTCTGCAGACCACGAAAGACACGATTAGCCAACATCGTTGTCCCACAAAGCCTAGGATATGCCCATACCTTGAAGGCTCGCAACATCTTTCTGCTTTGTGGCCAACTTTACTTCGAGTTTCTCTGTCGAAGAGCACGCATTCCATTGTCAGTGACCTCGTAACGATGACTAGACAGATAGCCTCACGTACCCAGCTGTATCTTGTGGGACTCTTCCTCCTTCTCCATCTTCCGTCGAAGTTCGTCTTCGACCAGCTGAGATCTCGCGGCAATTTCCTCTTTCTCTATATCCACCGCGTTCCTCCACTTTTCAAGTGCGTCGATCCACCCATCGCTCACTCGGTTCAGCTTCTCCAATGTGAGTAGCTTCACAACCGCACCCGACTCTTCCGGTAGACTGTCTTGGCCATCAGCACCCACAATCTGAGTCACGAATGCATTGATACGATCGACTGCGTCCTTGATGTGTTCTTGCATTGCCCTGTTGGCCTTCGCTCGGTCTTCCAGCTCGGTTTGTAGCACGCCCAATGCCTTGTGCGCCGTCGACTCCACACTTTTCAGCATCGATTCACCGCTGCTCTGAACTGCCTTCGTTGCCGCTTGGTCCGCTGGCTTCTTCACGTCACTGCGTAGCTGCTGCTTCGTCGTCTCAATGTCGCGTGACGGTCGCAATGGCGACGCGTGTAGGTCTTTCAAACTCAACGACCCGCCACTCACGCGACGGCCCGCAGAGGCCGATGCATCCGCCGTGAAACGGCGCAGCTTGCTATGGAGACTGGGTGTGAATAGGAGACGATCTGGCTTGGATACAGCGTCGCTACTGTTGTTTGCAGGCCGATTCTCCTGGTCGTCGTCCAAGTCTTCCGGGTCTTCATCCATTTCGTCTCCTGAAGAATCGGAAAGCAACGACAGACTCGTGGACCGCGACGACTGCATCGACCGACGCTGCCGCACACTCTGCATGGCGTCTTGGAGCTGGTCGGCTGCGCGCTGGAGCTGCAGCGACGTGAACGTCTCGCGTCGCCGTGGTGGCGATTCCTCCATTTCGGCCATTCGTGTTTTGGTTCGTTTGCCGCGCATTTTTTCGATTGAGGGGCTATTATTCAGGATCCTAATAACGTACGTTGATTTGCTGTAAATTGTATTAGAGCGAATTGATTCGTTGAAAATCAAGTGCGAAATATTTCATTGCAAACTGCAACATATCTTCGCATGTGGGAAAGGTCACGAAAAGCCAGAGGCAGATTTCTAACATTTGAGATCCACTGCTCAAATTATCGAAATGAAACCAGCATTTCAAGCTGGAATTTGGATTTGTTCCATTCTAACTTGCTCCCAATTATATCCAATCAATTCATTTCTGTATTCATATTCAACCAATCATGGTTGTTGATGTGTACGTGTCAGCCGTTGCACCGAACGGTGAAGAGGTCCATCCGGACAACCTGACCGCATCCTTCGCCTCGATCTCTTGCTGGAAATGGCGGGCGCACGCAGCGACGCGGGCAGCCACGATGGCCAGCTCTACGCGCTCGCACTTATCATCTCGGGCACGTTCAGCACCGTGATCACCAAGACGCAGTACAATGTGCGGTCGCAGGGCACGGAGCCGTGCGTGGACCCGTTGGATCCAACCAAGATGACGACGCTGTGCACGTTTGACAAGCCGTGGTTCGGCACGCTGCTGGCCAAGCTGGCCATGGCGCTGTGTCTGGTCTTCCTGTACGTGCGCAAGTCCGCGCAGCACCGCGAATACTTGGACACGCCGCTCATGAAGATGCGCAAGAGCGGACAAAAGTACCTGAGCACGCCCGAGGCCTCGTCCATCAAGCGCAAGCAACTGAAGAAGAAGTCCCACAGCGAGACCAGCTCGCTACTGGGCCGTGAGTCTGTGCTGGTGGATGAGCAGACGCGTACGCCGCTGAAGACGATCGTTGCGATCGCGTGGCCGTCGCTGCTGGATCTGCTGCAGACGCTGGTGTCGGGTGTGGGGCTGCTGTACGTGTCGTCGTCCGTGTACCAAATGGCGCGTGGCTCGGTGATCATCTTCAGCGCGTTCCTGTCGGTGAAGTTCATGGGCAAGAAGCTGTACGCGTACCACTATGCTAGTATCGTGATCGTTGGTCTGTCCGTGGTGCTCGTGGGCTGGGCTGGCACGTCGTCGACGGACGATGCCGCGGCTCCTGCTGACGCCGGATCCAATGCCGTGCTGGGCCTCGTGCTGATCGTGGTCTCGCAGCTCATGACCGCCGTGCAGATCGTGGTCGAAGAGCACATGATGGTCGAGCTGAACGTGAGCCCCATGCTGCTCGTGGGCTACGAAGGACTGTGGGGGCTGTTGTTCTACATCGTGCTGATCCCCGCGCTGACGCTGACGCCGCCGGGCACGACCGCCATCTCCAAGATCTGGCACGAAGACTTCGTCGACTCGGCCGTCAAGATCTACAACTCGCCGACGCAGATGGTGCTGTGTGTGCTGCTCGTGGTCGTCATCGCAGTGCTGAACGTCACCGCCAACTACGTCACCAAGCACTTGTCGGCCGTCATGCGAAGCATCACAGAGGTACGGCTTTCGCATGGCTTTATATGGTGGTTGGGGCGGTCGACCTGATGCGTGTGTTTATTGTTTGTAGACCCTGCGTACGCTTGGTGTTTGGATCGTTGGTCTGTTTGTGTTCTATGTGATCAACTGGCGTGGAGTGGATTCGCCTGGCGAGGCGTGGACGACCGCAAGCTGGTACGTTTTTGATCTTTCTACCTTTCAAGGCAATGGTATAATATTGACGGTTCTATGGTACCCGCTTCAGGATCGAGCTGCTTGGCTTCGTCCTCATGGTCTACGGCACGCTTGCGGTGAGCTCTTGTGCTTCGGAGCTGGCAATTCATATAACTGCCCCCTCACTGACTAGTCAATGCAGTACAAAAAGGTGATCAAGATGCCGCTGTCGGCTCTGTATTCTGCCGAGGCGCGCGACCACGCTGCTGTGTACAAGTCGCCGTTCATGACCGGAGCTCACAAGTAGAAAGTGGGAGCCAAACCCGTAGACCGTGGATTCCCACGATGGAGACCAACCAAGCACTCGGTGTAATAGACTGTCCAAGAATCAACGCAATCGACGTTTTCATTGCGGCTACTGCGAGCTGTGAGCAGCAAAGAGGTCTCGACACTGCCGGTAGAGTCTACGCTTGAAGCCTCTGTATCTGTCGTACGTCCGGCGTATCAGAAGACAGGCGTCCATTTCCTGCTCCGGCGTTCGCCCCCTTGTATCCACTGATATGCTCGGCACGCCACTTTCCAGTAGGAATTCGACCACCGGAATCGCTGGCAGACTGTTGTGTGTTCGGATCACGTCTCGTATCAACGTCGACGTTGCGTTCCCGTCGCCTTCCGCAGCGAAGTCCGTGAGATCAACTCCGTGGGCGAGAAAGACGGACACCAACGCCGGGTCACCAGTTGCAGGATTGATGTTGGCGCTGCAGCGTCGTTCGAAAATACGATTCCACGCACTGAGAGGTAGCTGGCTTGCGCAGCAACTCGACCACGAGCTCCTCGTTTCCTTGGTGCACTGCGAGAATGAGGAACGCCCGATGCTCTCATTGGACGTCAAATCCTCGAGTTCCGTGTGCGTACGCTGCAGATACTCAATGAGTGACTTGTCTTGAAACCAGTACGCGGTGAACAGCAGCCGCCAAAGATCCATCTCCTGTTACTCGATATGTTGAAGAGGTCGGCCCGTTCAATTGGCCACGGCAATGTGAGTCCGGCTGGAGCAACGTGGGCACCGAGATCTAGTAGCGTCTCAATCATCCGGAAGTCTCCCAACTTGGCAGCCTCGACAAGTACGCAAGGAACCGTCGCCGCAGATGGCAGCCCTCCACTCGCGGCGACCTGGCGAACCAACGCCACGTCACCAGTAAGTACCGCTGCCAATAGGACCGAGCCCTTCCTGCCATTCACTGTGCATTCGCCCAACGCATGGGCCCCTTTCCTCATCAAATAGTCGCACACATGACGCTTGTCGCTCGCCAGCGCTGCCACCAACGCCGTCTCTCCAGTCGTCTTGTCCACAGCATCGACACTGATCTCGTCACTCTCCACCATCCGTCTCACGGTCTCCAGGTCCCCACGACATGTTGCCTCGATGAACTTGCCAGCAATCTCCTCCGCTCGTTTCTTCACGTGGAAACGAAACCTGCGGGTCTTCTTGTCGGTTGCCACGCCGTAGATCTCCAATTGTGTGGGCTTGCGACCAAGGCTCTTGGTGACCACGCGGACGATCTCTGGATGGACACACGTGACGTAGTGCTTCTTGTCGGTGGTCAAGGCGTGATACGCGTATGTGAGAGGCGTGATGCCGTCTGCTCCCCTCTCAGTCGCGTTTGCGCCTGCGGCCAGGCAGTACCGGATCTCGTCGAGATCGCGAGTGTCGAGCCAACACGATAGGCCACATCCGAATTGCACTCCTAATGAATGAAGCCACTCACTGCATTTCACAACGATCTTTACCACAGCGTGTGCATGCTTGGTCACAGGTTGGCAGGTGAACCATGGGCAGCAAACAGGTCTCGACAGCGTCTGAACAGCTTTCGCCTTGTCCCCCGGAGCACATCGGTCTGCCAGTGCCACTCCTCGATCTCTTCGTCCAGATCTTGTCCCGGCGTTTGACCGGCTCCGTTCACGCTGATGCTTGGGACACCGCTTTCCAGTAGAAGTTGGACCACAGGAACCGCGGGCAAAAGGTTTTCGGCTCGGATCACTCCTTGCACCAGCGGCGACGTTGCATTCTCGTCTCCTTCCTGTGCGAAGTCCGTGAGGTCGACACCGTGCGCGAGATAGACGGATAATAGAGCAGGATCTTCGTTGTCTCTGCACTGCATGAAGAAAGTGCGATCCAACACACTGATGGGGAACGCGCTTGGGCACCACCACGTGAGCATCAAGTCGAGTAGCTGAGGACTTTTCGTGGACGATACGCGCAACTCCAGTTCTTCTTGTGTCGATGGTGCCAACGTGTCGTCGTCCTCCCCTAGGAGAAGCTCAATAACTTCCATGCTTTCTTGTTTGATTGCCTGCTCAAGTGCTTGTCGGCGGAAGGCTTGGCGCGTTTCGAGCGGCAGCAGCATGCTCACACACTCCATCGCATTCGAAATGATCGCCATCGTGAGAAGCGATGGAGAAGGGGTCGCCAGGTAGTAATAGTGCCCGTATGTGTCGCTGGTATCGCCTCCGTGTTCCAGTAAGAGGCGAAGCATCCGCGTTGAGTTAACGCCGACAGCGGCGACCATGGCGTTGGCATGCACCCCAAACATGCGGTTAGGAGACACGCTCTTGAGCAGCAAGTCAACCACGAGCTCTTCGTCTTGGTGATGAACAGCGAGAACAAGAAAGACGGCCGCGAAACTCTCGTTGGACGTCAGATGCTGGAGTTCTGTGTGCTTGCTCTGCAGATATCCAAACAGCATCTTGTCTTGACGCCAATACGCCACGCACAACAGCAGCCAACGATCCGTCTCTGCTTCTCGCAACCCCTTCACGGCACTCAGCAAGGCTTCTATTGTCCCTGGCAGCTTAATTTCGAATGGGTCGAAGTGGAAGCCGGCCTCCAGAAGAGTCTCAATCATTTGGATATTCCCCGCCATGGCAGCTTCGATCAGCATGTCGCGATCCGGCCTGTGGGTCCAGGAGAGGCATGACCCGACGAACCAGTTCTACGTTGCCGAGGCGCACTGGTTCCAACGGAACCCAAATTATTCTCCCATTCACATAGGATAAGTTCATCGTGCGTGCGCCCCTCTCCAGAAGATACATGCAGACGTGGCACTGGCCGCTCGACAGCGCTGCCGTCATCGTCGTGTCCCCACTCGACTTGTCCACAGCATCGACACCGATCTCGTCACTCTCCACCATACGTCGCACTGTCTCCAAATCCCCACGTCTCGCTGCGGCTATGAATTATTTAGTCCATTGACCATCACTCACGCGCTCTCAACCGAAGAGCTCCAATCTGATCCTCCTGGCATTTGGAACTTCGCCGCAATAATGGAAGAACCCACTGACGCCTTCCGTATTGACACGGCGTGGCTGCAGCATTTCGTGAGCTACGACCGCTTCCGCTACGCCGCCGTGCACGTTGACGATCTCACGTGGCTCTCCTCCGCTGCGGTCGATCACGACTTGGCTCGCATCCGACACTGTCTCGCAGCCGGCGCAAGAGTCACCGCGCTGATCGCCAACGGTGCGTCCGCTCTCACGCATGCGATGTACGATCTCACACCAGAGATGGTGTATTACGTGAGCTGTGTCCACCCAGAGATCGTACGCGTGCTGACCACGAGTCTCGGTTGTACGCCCACGCAATTGGAGATCTACGGTGTGGCGACGCACAATAAGACGCGCAGGTTTCGGTTCCACGTCAAGAAACGAGCGGAGGAGATTGCTGGCAAGTTCATCGAGGCAACATGTCGTGGGGACCTGGCAACCGTGCGACGTATGGTGGAGAGTGACGAGATTGGTGTCGATGCTGTGGACAAATCAACCGGAGAGGCGGCACTGTCGGCAGCAATTGGAAGCAGACAGATGCAGACAGATGCACGTGGCTGTGTATCTGCTGCAGAACGGGGCTGACACGTACAGTGGTTGGTGGGTGGATGGCGTGCGCGTGCCGACACTACACGCAGCGGTCCGCACTGGCGACGTGGACTTGGTTCGCCAGGTCGCCGCACACGGCGGTGTGTATTCCGCCCGATCCTACTCCTCTCAAGTGCCGGTTAGTCGATTCAGTGAAGGCGGGGTCGTATGAGATGGTCGAGACTCTACTGGATCTCGAGTTGACCATGGGACTACAGGGACTCGAACTACCATGGCCGATCCAGACAGCGTTCTACTGTATCCATGGGCCCAGTCAAAGACACAAGAATCTGCGGCTGCTGTCGTGCGCAGCGTACTGGCTTCAAAACAAGCCACTGTTCGAGCGTCTACAATGTTCCCACGGAGAGCTACAGCTTTCGCAAGAACATACCTCGCACATGGGGGCGTTGCTGTCTCTAGCGGTGTATTGCGAGGATGAAATTTTCGTATTGGAGCTGCTCGAGAAAGGCGCAGACGTGAACTACTCACTGGGCTCAAGTATCACTGCAATGGTCGCAGCAGTTGGTGCGGATTCGACGCGCATGCTTCGTTTGTTACTGGAACGTGGTGGCAATGTAAGCATCCTTTCTCGCACGGCGATCGCGAATCAGTATCGTGAAGCATCGTTGCTAGCGATTGCGGTCCGTGCCCTGTGTACGTGTGCTGCTGCCGCTGGAGACGCGACTGATCTACCGAGAGCAGGCAGTGCAAGAGGCGGCGAAGCGAGGACTCGTGGGAATCGTGCATCTCCTGGTGGAAAACGACGCGATTCCTACGTCAGAAACTGAGCTTCAGCGCTGTCTTCAGTACACGAAGTGTCCGTTGGTGGTTGATTTGCTGCTGACGCAGTTGTGTCCACATAAGTATCCGATCAGTGCGTTGACGGAAATGTTCGCGCAGCTCTGCAGTAGCAACAGCAGCCCTGATCTACTGGCAGTTTACATCGCCCATGGTCTCGACGTCACGGATGATGCTGCCTCTGCAAGCAACGCAACGTCGCCACTGATCGAAAGCGTGATCCGCGGAGCCAACGAGCTCCCAGCACTTCATGTCGTCAAGCTCCTGCTCGAGAATGGAGTCCCAAGCGTTAATGTGAAAGAAGGAAAGACGCCTGAACAAGATATGGATGCGAAAGAGAACCGTCCTGGGTAAGAGGAGGCTGTTCAGAGGCTGTCGTGACCTCTTCGCCGCCTACAGTTGAGCTCCCCGAGCTCTTCGAGCTTCTGGATCGGCCGGCCATCTACCCAATGCAACTCAAAAGTGTATCCATGTTGACCAATCAACAAATATCATCCAATCAAAATGTCGCATTATAAATTTTACCCAATCAGATAATCCATTGGAATGGTGGTCATTCGGCCCCAGCCGTCGAAAAACGAAGAGCTCCGTTAAACCGCAGTGCAGAATTCGCCTGGCGGATCGCACGTTGCTAATGAACACTGTAGCGGTCGCTAGCGCTGCTTGCAGCAGCCATGGGCTTGTGTACGTGGCGGCGATGATCGCCTCTGGTACGCTAAACACGGTCTTCTCCAAGATGCAGTACGGCGTGCGCTCGATGGGCACGGAGCTGTGCGTGGACCCGAATGATACGACGATGATGACGACACTGTGTGCGTTTGACAAGCCGTGGTTCGCTGCGCTGCTGGCCAAGATCGGCATGTCGCTGTCGTTTGTGTATCTGTGTGTGCGTCATCTCCAGTCCAAAAGCTCCAGTCAGTCGCAACTCCGTGAGACTGCGTCGCTGTTGGCTCAGCCGCGGAATGCCCACAGTGTGCGTCTGCCGTTGAAGACTGCGGTGGCAATCGCATGGCCGTCGCTTCTAGATCTGCTGCAGACGCTGATCTCGAATGTGGGCTTGCTGTGGGTCTCGTCGTCTGTGTACCAAATGGCGCGTGGATCGGTGATCGTCTTCAGTGCGCTCGTGTCCGTGCAGTTCCTCCACAAGCGACTCCACGCGTACCACTACGCCAGTATCTTCATGGTGTGCGTTGCCGTCGGCCTCGTCGGCTGGGCGGGGACTCCTCACGAAGATAGTTCGTCGCTTGTGTCGGCGTCTCCGACCCACGCAGTGCTAGGACTCTCACTGATCGTCATGGCCCAGTTGCTCACGGCCGTGCAGATCGTGGCGGAAGAGTACATCATGACGTCGCTCCACGTCCAGCCACTGCTTCTCGTGGGCGTTGAAGGACTCTGGGGACTCTTCTTCTACGCCATTTTGATCCCCGTGCTGACACTGACGCCTGCGGGCACGACGGCCGTAGGCAAGATCTGGCACGAAGACTTCAGCGACTCGCTCGTCAAAGTCTCGAATTCATCGGCGTTGGTCGCACTCTCGCTGCTCAACATCGCAGCCGTCGCCGCACTAGGACCGAGTGCCAACTACGTCACCAAGCATCTCTCAGGCGTCATGCGAAGCATCGCAGAGGTAAGTTAATGAGCCGATCGGTGACGTCGGAGTGGACTTGTTTTCTAACTAAAGCGGGTTTTGTAGGTGCTTCGAACGCTGGGCGTGTGGATCGCAGGGCTCTTCGTGTTCTACATAATCGGTTGGCGTGGTGTCAGCTCACCCGGTGAAGCGTGGACGACGTATAGTTGGTGGGCCCCTCTCTAGCCAGGTTGCTCTTAGTTTATGCTCACTACTTTGCTTGAAATCAACAGGATTGAATTCGTGGGCTTTGCTCTCATGGTCGTGGGAACACTCGCGGTACGATTGACAAGCAATTCATTGCCGATTGAGTAGGTTGGTTGACGCAGCTGATCGTTGTTGTGTGACTTGCAGTTCAAGAAGATCATCACGCTGCCATGGCCGAGTCTCTATCAAGGAGACGATGAAAAGCCAGCGGAGATGGCGGTGGTGCCAAAGAAAGAACCAGCTTACGCTTAGTCACCACTGTCTCAACGAACTATTCATCGTCAGACAAACAGGATTGTCTTCCTGTTCGCAGGAGCAATCGTCCGTCCGTAAACATGAGCTGCAAACCAATGAACCGGCCAGCAATGCCAGTGTACCCATCCGTGTTGTAATCGTGATCGACTTCGCAGATCGGGATTACGCCGAGTAAGACAACCGTCTTCGATCGACGGTCTCACAAACACCTTCGTCCTCGACGGCACCGACTTGAAGTTGACTCGGTTGAGTTTCTCATTACCCGTTCAGCCGCCATGACCAGTGGTGGTACTCTCAGCAGCCGCCATGGCTTACTGTATGTGATGGCCATGATCACCTCGGGCACGCTCAACACGGTCTTCACCAAGATGCAGTACGGCGTGCACTCCACCGGAACCGAGTTGTGCGTGGACCCACAGGACCCGACGATCATGACGACGCTGTGTGCGTTCGACAAGCCCTGGTTCAGCTCGCTGCTTGCCCGCATCGGGATGTCGCTATCGCTCGTGGCGTTTGCAGTCTCCAAGAAGACAAACGACTCGAGATTCAATGACACAGCTCCACTCATGTTGAAGCCAAAGACTACCACGGCGCCTATCACTCGTCTGCCAGGCAAGACGACTGCTGTCATTGCGTTGTTGTCGTTACTGGATCTTTCGCAGACGCTGATCGCAAATGTCGGACTGCTGTGGGTCCCTGCGTCGGTGTATCAAATGGCGTGCGGCTCCGTCGTGGTCTTCAGCGCACTCGTGTCGTCGCTGTTCCTCCATCGACGCCTCCACGCGTACCACTACGCCGGAATCACGATGGTCTGCGTCGCCGTCGTTTTCGTTGGCTGGGGAGGAACGACTCCTGATGATGCTGCGATGCCGTCGTCGTCCCACGCGTTGCTGGGTCTCTCGCTGATCATCATGGCGCAACTCATCACGGCCGTGCAGTTCATCACCGAGGAATACGTCATGACGACGCTCCACGTCGATCCTCTTCTTCTCGTGGGCATCGAAGGCCTCTGGGGCTTGCTGTTCTTCGTAGTCCTAATCCCCGTGCTGACGCTGATGCCTGCCAGTCCGACGGTCGCCGGCAAGATCTGGCACGAAGATTTCTACGACTCGATGGTTAAGATCTCGCACTCGCCGGCCCTCGTCGCGTTATCGCTGCTGAATATCGCGGCCGTCGCTGCGCTGGGATCCAGCGCCAACTACGTGACCAAACACCTCTCTGGTGTCGTTCGCAGCATCGCGGAGGTGAGTCGTTCGCTGGAATATTTGACTAACAACACGGGCCGATCACTCTAATTGATCTCCGCTGATACTGTTTGCAGGTGCTGCGTACGCTCGGCGTCTGGATGACAGGGCTCTTTGTCTTCTACGTCGTGAGCTGGCGTGACTCCAGCTCACCAGGTGAAGCATGGACGGCTCGCAGTTGGTACGCGCGCTTTAGTGATACGGGTATCCTGAAGATGCGGTGATGGGAAGCATGCTGACTCGCTTGTTTGTTCGGTTGGAATGAAGGATCGAGCTTCTCGGGTTCGTGTTTATGGTCGTGGGCACACTCGTGGTACGAACATTGCAAAGCTCAAACGATGAGCTTAGTGGAAGATATTCATGGAGAATAATTGATCGTTTCGTTTCCTTCACAGTTCAAGAAGGTCATTGTGGTTCCGTGGCCGACTTTTTACGCGTCAGAGAAGACCATGCCAGCTTCATCGTTGGCGAAGGCAGACCACGTCTAACGTCTAGCGTGTGGAACACTGCAGTTACGATTCCATCCACGGACATCCACGGAAAACGATGCCGCGATGACTACGGTAGTACAGTATACATACAGCCAGGCGCAAATACAAATGTATGGACAACCCAATGGGGTACCCATTGGGTTACCCAAGGCACCACTGTCCTTCTAAATGTTCAGAAGTGAGCCCACGACTGTTGGTGATGGGGAAATGCTGACGCCACAGAAGTTAGGTGATTGGTGGTCCAGAGGGAAGGATCTTCCTCTCTGTGTGAAGTTGCATGCAATGTGTGACCTCGAAAGCTCAATGTATCCATCCGCTGGTGTAATCCATGATGAAGTCGAAATTCGTACCGGTTGTTCAACCGCTAATGAAATTCCCACTGCCCCTATCTACTCTCAAGCGAAGCCGAGGGCAGTGCTCAAAGCTTGCCATTCTGCACGGCCTGCGATGAAGTTGATCATGTGCCCTAGAATAGCTGCCATGGCCCACATTTCTCCTCTCAGTAGTCACGATGGCTTGCTCTATGTCGTGGCGATGATCGCCTTCGGAACGGTCAACACGGTGTTCACCAAGATCCAGTACGATGCCCGGTCGATCGGCACCGAACTGTGCGTGGCCCCCAACGACCCGGCGGCTATGACGACGCTGTGTGCGTTTGATAAGCCCTGGTTCACTGCGCTGCTGTACAAGCTCGGCTTGTCGCTGTCAGTAGTGGTGTTCGCAGTGTCCAAGTACGCCGACAAGTCGAACCTCGGCGAAACGACGCCACTCCTGGCGAAATCAACAGCACCCACGGCCACCTTGGCGCGGCAAGCGGTCAAGACGACGATCATCCTTGCAGTGCTGTCTCTACTGGATCTCATGCAGACGCTGATCGCCAGTGTCGGTCTGCTGTGGGTCCCCGCGTCCGTGTTCCAGATGGCATGCGGCTCCGTCGTGGTCTTCAGCGCACTCGTGTCCTCACTGTTCCTCCTCGGACGTCTTCATCCGTACCACTACGCCGGCATCACGATGGTCTGCGTCGCTGTCGTTCTCGTTGGCTGGGGAGGGACGACTCCTGACGATGCCGTCGTCGTCCCACGCATTGCTGGGACTCTCGCTGATCATCATGGCGCAGCTCATCACGGCTGTGCAGTTCATCACTGAGGAGTACGTTATGACGACGCTCCACGTCGATCCGCTGCTACTCGCGGGTGTAGAAGGACTGTGGGGCTTGCTCTTCTTCGTTGTACTGGTCCCCGGGCTCACTTGGACGCCGGCAGGTCCGCCGGCATTGGGCAAGCTGTGGCATGAAGACTCTAATGACACGTTTGTCAAGATCTCCAACTCGCCAGCTTTGGTCGGGCTCTCACTGCTGAACGTCGCTGTCATCACTGCGCTGACATCGACTGCCAACTACGTGACCAAGCATCTCTCGGGAGTCGTTCGCAGCATCGCCGAGGTGAGAGGTATCACGATATGGTAGCGTGTTTGAGTGGACGTGCACTCATGTTATCCGTGCCTGCGGGGGTATGTTCTAGGTGCTGCGTTCACTAGGCGTCTGGGTGTTTGGACTCTTTGTGTTCTACGTCGTCGAGTGGCGTGGCGTGAGCTCACTGGGTGAAGCATGGACGGCTCGCAGTTGGTACGTCTCCCTCAAGACAACGATTCTCACGTTGGGGTTGATGGTGAGGCTTACGGTTTTGTGTAGGATTCAGCTCCTCGGCTTTGTGTTCATGGTCGTGGGCACACTCGTGGTATGAACACTATCAACTGTATCTAGTGATCTTGGCGAAAGATGTTCACTGAGCTTGGTCGTGTTGCTTGCTTCAGTTCAGGAAAGTCCTCGTGATTCCATTGTCGTTTCTGTACGCGTCGGAGAAGGAGAAGGTTACCAAGCCAGCGTCATCACTGGTCAAGGCAGAGCGCGTCTAGAGTGTCGAACAATCCAGTTTCCCATTCAGTCCACGCAGCTCAAATGCCACGGATATACAGCCGCCACTACGTAGGCAGTCAAATCTAGCAGGCGATGCATCCACACACGAGTTTCTGTTGCTTCTTGCGTGAGCCACTGCCACCGCCGGCAGCTGGAGCTCCTCCAACAAGCCGCGTGTTTGGATCTGCAGTCGACACGGCAGACGCGCTCTTATCGCCACACAGCGACGCGTGGAGCATCGTCAGCGACGTGGTCTCGCTGTACAGCAGCTCGTCCTGCACGTGGATGTTGTACTTTTGCGTGATGATACCTTGGAGTTGCGTCAGCGCCATGGAATCCATACCCAGCTCCTGCAGCGGCGTGTTCGGGTTGATCACTTTCTTGTCAACGTCCAAGAGCTGGGCCAATTCCGTCACCAGGAAGTCGTACACGTGCTCTGGAGGCTCATCCGTCATTGTCGACGAGACCTTGTCTCCAGATCGTGACGCAACGTCCTTGGCTGTCGGTCCGGCGTTGGCGTTGCGGTCCATCTCCATATCTTCCACTCCTCCTGCACCGTATTCCTCGTCGCCGCCGTCTGGAGCGTCTCCGATGATGTCTTCATTTCGGTACAGCACGTCCAGTTGTTTGTCTTCCAGTGCCTTCTTCGTGCGTGAGCGCGAGATCTTGCCACTCGTCGTCTTTGGGATCGAGCGTGGCTTCACAAGCACGATCAGCGTCACCTTGACGCCATGTTCCCGAGCGATCGCGCTGCGGATCTTGCCGCACAAACTCGCCTTGTGTTTGATCTCTGGGTCTCGCAGCTCAGCAACAAACGCCAACTTTTCTGCGTCTCCATCGTCGCTGCCGTCGTTGATAGAAAATGCAGCACTGCATCCTGGACGAAGTTCTTCGTGGGCTTCGGCAGTGGCTTCGATATCCTGTGGGTAGTGGTTGCGGCCACGAATGATCACAAGATCCTTCATGCGACCACAGATAAACAGCTCCTTCTGGTAGAGCACGCCGTAGTCGCCCGTGCGAAGGTACTCGGTCTGAGCCACATCACCTTCCTCCGTATCTTGCTTGACTATCGTCGCGCGGAACGCATCGCGAGACAGGTCCTTCAACTCAGCACCGTAGTATCCGACGGCCTTAGACGCACTGGAAATCCAAATCTCACCGACGCGGCCTTCCGGTTGCTCGTTCGACGTCTCTGGGTCGACGATTCGCAAGTCAATGCCGTGGTCTCGGAACATGGGAACACCACAGCCGATCATGTCCTTCGCATCCGCCTTCGCAGTCACTGGCTTGAAGAGACCTTCGTGCTCGAGCGTCGCCTTGTCGACCCAAAGACGCTGTTGTCCACTTCCACACACATACACAGTGTGCTCTGCCAGTCCATACGTGGGCTTGACAACGTCCGCAGGAAGCCCATAGGGCATAAACGCCTTGTAGAAGCCATCGATGACGTCTCCTTGGATTGGCTCGGCGCCATTGATCATGTGACGCACACACGACAAGTCGATCGCCTCCGATGACGCTTCACTTCGCAGGCGATCGGCCTTGCGAGCACACAGCGAGTACGCGAAGTTCGGTGCCTGGAGGTGCGTCGCACGGTACTTGTTGATCGTACGGATCCACAGCATCGGGTCCTTGATGAAGCTGAATGGCGACATGTACACGCCTGTGCCGCCGTTGAAAATGATGCCCAAATACGCGCCGATGAGACCCATGTCGTGGTACTGAGGCAGCCACGACGCCACGATGGTCTCACGACTGGCAAGCAACGCCGAGCTGATCGTGCGCAGGTTGTGGTTCAGGTTGCCGTGGGAGAGCATTACGCCCTTGGGTGCTGACGTCGAGCCAGACGTGTACTGCAGGAACGCGAGGTCACTAGCGTGGGGGGCGTCGTTCGGCTGCAGCAAGAGCTTGGCCTCGGCGAGACCCTTGATGTCCACGAGGCTGTCGCTGACGATCCACTTCAAGTGCTCTGGCCACGGAAGCTGCTCCGAGAACGTGAGCTTTTGCTTGATGCCGCTAATCTTCTTGACGTGGTAGTACGTCGACGTCGTGAGCGCGACTTGGGCCTGGCAGCTCTTGGCGACGGCCAGGAACATGCTGATGTCCTTCTTCATCTTGCGTGGATCTAAGGCATCCGCACAGTCAGTCTCATTCACATCATACAATCGATGGTTAGATGGGTACAGTAGGTGCGTACCAGGAGGGTACACGGGCACAGCGACGACGCCGGCACGCAAGCAGGCGAGAAAGGCGACAATGAACTCCAGCCCCGGAGGGTACACGAGCAGCACGCGGTCGCCAGCCTTCAATCCAAGACTACACAGTAACCATACGCGATCAGTACATGCGTTTGCATTGGTTTGGTTACACAGAGGTCATCGTACCCATTCGCGTTCTGGGCTGGCGTCGCGAGCAGCAGCGCCGCCAAGTTCTGCACCTTGCGGTGGAGATCCTATACAATCGCATTGACACCAAAAGGTTATACTCGAGTCCACGGGCAGGATACCCAGTGCATGCACAAGCACGGAGGTAGGGGTTACGTACCCCGCATGTGAGCGACGCGGTGACGCCGCCTCGGTCGTCAAGGAACGTGAGCATTTGCTGGACATCATAACGACAATGAAGATGAGATTCCGGAGCCAATTCCGCGCCGTTTACGACGCAACCATTATAATTATATAGCTTAAGATCGTACCTTCGTAGGCGACTCCCGCGCCCATCGCTCCAGGCGCTCTAGCAGCTCGGATTCCATCATATTCGTCCGCGTCGCCGAGGAGTTCCGCGTCTCGACAGCAAGTCCCTTTTAGAATCGTGCGGCCGTTTGTTGCACTGAACACCGTCGTACATGGGAAAATCAGCATAAACCACACCTTGTTTTGATATTTGGAGGTGGATTGAGAATATTCTCCGGGAATATTTCACGCATCCACCAGCAGCCGTAAGTTACGCAAAACCAATTTTTCAGAAAACTGTCACTGATGAAGATACTGGTATTTACACCGGTTCTGATTCTGTGTCGAACCCATCCAAGTCGGAAGATCTGCATGGCTTCCGTCCAACACATCTCTCATTTCCAGATCCACCTACAGCAACTACAGCACAGCACGTGAATATGGGCAACTGCATCGGCCGCTTGCACGTCAATGAGACGGCGCATGAGCGCATGGTCTCGGAGGACTCGTTCGTCGAAGTGATGTTCTTTCCCGACAAAAAGTTCCCATGCAAAGCGGCGCTGGAAGGCGAGGAATGTAGGAGAAAGGCGTGTCGGTTCAGCCACGAAGAAACCAATCTGCTCAAGATCCTCAAGTACCTGCGCACAGCTAAGAAGACCATGGAGATCTGCGTGTTCACCATCACATGTGACGAGGTACGTAACTGGTTATGTTTGGGGATCTTTGTGTGGTGGGTTACGCGAATGGCTGATGGATTTTGTGTCCGATTAGATCGCGAATGAAGTGTTGGCGGCGCATAAGCGCGGTGTGAAGGTGCGCGTGATCACGGACGATGGCCAGTCGAAGGGACAAGGCTCGGATATCCAGAAGTTCGTGGATGCGGTGAGTCGCCTGTGTGGTTTGTGCTGTGATAGGAAACAATGCTGATGGATGAGAATTGTGTTATCATTACAGGGCATTCCTGTGCGCGATGACAACGCGCGCACGTACATGCACCACAAGGTAAGCGCACATGTGGTAGACGTACACTTCTACTACCGTGAGTCGTGGGCTGACTATATTGTTGTGTGCAGTTTTGTGTCATCGACAAGCACCTTCTGCTGAACGGTTCCTTCAACTGGAGTCGCCAGGCAGTCGTCGGCAACGCAGAGAACCTCGTCGTCCATTCCGGTGGCCCCATCGTTAGTACGTTCTTCTTAACCTGCATTGATGCGCATCAATGAGAGAGGATCTAACGAAATGATCGTCTTGCTTTGTTTGTAGTGCGATTCCACGAATACTACGAGCAGCTCTGGGTCCAGTACGCCGACAACCAGCGCAAACGATAGAGTGATAGATGAATAGATTGATGCTTACTTGAATGAAACTCAGTGAAATGCTGCGTGGGCTCACCTCTCCATCACTGCAGTCGATAGCGTACCAGCAGTTACGGTTGTCACTGGAGTGATACCGGTACCGGTACTCATTCCATCGAAACGGTCTCTGATGGATTCGGCAGAGACTCTAGTGGCCAGGATGCAGGCAATGGTGTTGTGTGCGAGTATCCCCATCCGTCACGTGTGTGTGTGCGTGTGCCATCCCATCCCCTCCCATCACGTCAGCGGCCCAGAATCTCCCATCACGTCAGCGGCCCAGAATCTCCCATCACGTCAGCGGCCCAGAATCTCGCATCACGATGGCGACATTGAAGACACGAAGTAGATCCACGCACGTGAGTGAGCGGCGTTCTCCTCACGCGAGAACACGAAGATCTTTCGATTTAACCATCGCCTACATCACCACCGACACAAAGATCGCACCATAAGTCGCCTACCATGCAATGCCGACTCTGCAGTCTAGAGTTCATTCCTGCTTTTGCCTCACCATCCGCATCACTCCCGTGGCCAACTCTTCGCTAATCATGGTGGTCTCTCGCTACATCCACGATGAGATGCTTGTTCATCTTGATGAGCCACTGCAAGTTCATCTCCAGGAAGAGTTGCAACGAGTGGTCGTCCAGGCTCCAAGCAGCCACGGCAAGAGATCTGCTGGTGAGACCACGCCGTTGGTATTGAAGGCAGGCGATGCCATGACGTATATCGACGTGGACGTGGATCTTTCGGCTTTAGATCGCCAGCTCCAAGAGGAAGAACTCGACGCTTTGCGGGCAGACCACGACACGCCGACTCTCGACATCGTCCGTGAAGAGGCGACCACTCTAGTTAAGATGGCAGTCCCGATGACAGCGAGCATCCTCATGGAGACGCTGGCGTTGCTGGTGCTGAGTATGCTTCTGGGAAATGTGTCGACCAACATGTCGGCATCTATCATCGCAGCCAACAGCCTGGCGACCGTGGCAATCGCCCAGATCACGTTCCCATTCGTCGGCGGCCTCGGCTTCGCTGTCGATACCATATGCGCACAATCCTTCGGAGCCAAGCAGTACACGCAGCTGTGGCTCTACGTGCAAGCGGGCGTGCTCGCGATGACCCACTGCGTGCCGTTCATCATCCTCGTCGTCTCCAACGGCACGTCGATCTTGGTGTTTCTCGGTCAGGACCCAGCGCTCGCAAGCCTCGCCTCATTCTTCATGGGGATGAGTTTGTTGCGGCTGCCACTGTACATCCCTCTGTCAGTGATGACGAGCGTGCTGGTCGCACAGGGCATCGTCTTGCCGTTTACCAGGGCCGCCCTCATTTCCTACGGGATCAGCGTCCCATTGGGCTATTTCCTCGGCTAAAAGACCTCACTCGGCTACGTCGGATTCCCGATCTCCACATTCGTGAACGTCTTCATCCAGAACGTGGTCGTCGCGCGAGCGTTGTTCCAGAACTCTGTATTCCTCGACTCGTGGCCTGGCTGGCAGTTATCAAAGGCTCACGGTCTCGTCAAGAAGCTGTGGCCACTGGGCATTTCGTCCATCCTCATGGTGGCCTTCCAGAAGCTCGGCTTCAACATCGTCTCGCTACTCAGTGGGCTACTCCCTCATGCTGCGATCGCCATCTCAGCAAGCACCATCGGCCTCAATTGGATCACATTGGCATTCATGCCGCTCCTGGGCTTCTCTACCAGCGGTGCTGTGCGAGTCGGCAATGCACTCGGCGGCGGACGCCCTCGCCGAGCCAAGATCGCCAGTCGCGTCACGTTGGTCGCGACGCTATCAGTCTCGTTGCTCAGCTTGGTACTGTGTATGACGTTTGCTGATGCGTTCACACACGCCTACACGACGGACAAGGCCACAGCCAAGGCCGCCACCGACCTCATCTTCTTGATGCTGCCGATCATCCCGCTCATGGCGTGCACCCTCGGCTTCCAAGCCACGTTCCGAGCCTGTGCCAAGCAGCTTCTGTCCGCACAGCTCAACTTCGTGGCTCTGACTGCAGTGGGAGTCCCCTTGGGATGCCTGCTGGCCTTCCAGTTTGGATACGGAGCTGCCGGGCTCTGGATGGGACAGTCGTTGGGCTTTGTGGTCTTCACCATCGCCGCTGGGACGTGGGTTTGCCGTCAGGACTGGACGCAACTTGCTCACACTGCTCGGCAGCACGCACACTTGCATGTGGAGAAGGCTACTGATGAACCAATGACCGAACCGTCCGAGGCCAGTGGAGCTTCTCAGGATAGCCCGTGATTCAAAGGCACACCCGACGTCTCCTCGAGCACGGCCTTTCTTGTACATATCCGATCCATGTTGAATATTATCCAATAAAGTGTGTCTAATCCTTATTTTCATCCAATGATATCGCTGATTTGGATGTCTCCAGTCGATTGGTGCGGCAACTTCGACACGCAAGCCGCAGACTCCAAGAGCCCTTCATCACGATGAGCATGTTGCTGCGCCACCTGCGTGCGGCGCCTCGCTCTGCGACGGCAGTGCGCGCCGCCACTACTCGTCCATGGCACGCTGCTTCCACTAGCGCGTGGTTCTCCACGTCTACGGCTGAAGACGTCGACGCGCTTCCACTCGGCAAACTCGAACGTCTGCGTGTCGGCCCCAAGCGCGAGCGCTTCCGCGTGGCGCTCGTGGGCCGCACGAACGTCGGCAAGTCCACGCTGTTCAACCGCCTGACCAAGTCGCGTGCTGCTATCGTCCACAACGTGCCAGGCACAACGCGCGATCGCCGCTACGCTCCTGTACGTTGCATTTTGTGTGTGTTTCCAAGGTGTACTTTCCTGGGGCTTCCTACTCACGCTATTGGCTTTTGACAGGCGCAATTGGCCGGTTTGGAGTTCGACGTCATCGACACGGGCGGTCTGGAAGATGCGCCCAACGGAACGTACGTTATGTCATCGTGTTTGAGGTTGTAGCTCTTCAAATGGAGGGTTCTAATCATATTTTTGACGTGGATTATTAGGTTAGAAGTCGGAATGTTGGAGCAGACACGTCTCGCCGTCCACGAAGCCGATCTCGTGTTCTTCCTGATCGATGGCCGCCAGGGCGTCACGCCCATCGACTCGCACTTTGCGCGTTGGTTGCGTCGTGAAAACCCGTCGGCGCCCGTGCATTTGATCGCCAACAAACTCGAAGGCGACTCGGAGCGTTGGGAAAATGAGTTGAACGACTGCTACCAGCTCGGCCTGGGCCAGGCGATCCCGCTGTCGGCTGAGCACGGCGAAGGCACAACGGATCTGCTGGATGTGATCATCCCAATGTACGACCAGCACGAGAAGGTCCAGGACGAGATCGAAGCTGCCGTCAAGGCCGAAGCCGCCGCCGATGGAATCGCCACCGAGTCCGAGGAGGAAGATGTACGTTGTTGTACTTTCTATCGAGTTATGTGAGACTGTGACTCCAGTGTCTGACGTGTGTTTTGACTGTAGAGCCGTACGATCAAGCTCGCGATCGTCGGCCGTCCGAACGTGGGCAAGTCGACGCTTCTCAACCGCATCGTGCGCAGCGACCGTGTGCTCACAGGCCCAGAGTACGTCCCCAGGCAACGCCTCAATTAACACAAGGGCTCCATTACTGACTGTACGAATCTCTGTGTAGACCTGGCGTGACGCGTGACTCGGTCGAAGTGCCGTGGAGCTTCCGTGGCCGCGACATCAAGCTCGTGGACACGGCTGGTATCCGCAAGTACAGCAAGCGCGACCTCGACAACCAGATCGAGAACCTGTCGGTGCGCGACTCGTTTAAGGCCATCGACCAGGCGCAGGTCGTGATCGTCGTCGTCGACATGAGCGAGGAGAAGCTCATCCACATGGACCTGACCATCGCTGCGCGTGTGATCGAGGAAGGCCGTGCGTTGATCCTGGCAGCCAACAAGAGCGATCTGTCGCGCAACGTCGAGCAGGAGCTCGGCCGCATCCAGGACGAGCTCAAGGGCTCGCTTGCCCAGGTCAAGGGCGTGCCTGTTGTGCCCATCTCGGCGC
Source organism: Pythium dissotocum (assembly GCA_023336355.1). Taxonomy (NCBI): domain Eukaryota; phylum Oomycota; class Peronosporomycetes; order Pythiales; family Pythiaceae; genus Pythium; species Pythium dissotocum. The sequence continues at coordinate 56,418 of JAADWY010000006.1, read as the reverse complement.
TGGACGGCAAGGGCATCCGCAAGCTTCTGCCGGAAGTCATGAAGGCGTACGAGCGCTGGGACTCGCGTGTGTCCACGGGCCGACTGAACCGCTGGCTCAAGGCGATGGAGCGTCACCACCCACCGCCGACTGTCAGCGGCAAGGCGCTCAACGTCAAGTACATGACGCAGGTCAAGACGCGTCCGCCGACGTTCGCCATCTTCGTGAACAAGCCGAACGACGTGCCGTCGTCGTACCAGCGCTTCCTCGCGACGCAGCTGCGTGAGGAGTTTGATATGGTCGGCGTGCCCGTGCGTCTGCTGATGCGTGGCAGCCAGAACGACAACCCGTTCGTCAAGCGCAAGAACTTCCAGAAGCGCACGAGCCGCGTGACCAACGGCAAGCCGCGCAAGACCAACTAACAGTAAATAGACAGACAGCATCGATCATAAAAGCATGTATTTTGAAAAGCAGCAAACGCAAAAGCGGGTCCAGCCCTTCATGGTCTTCGTTCCTCTCTATCTACTGTAACGGACGCCAGCGCAGTCTCTACTGCCACACTGCCGCAAGACGCCACTACTACGAAGTGCTACCCGCTATGACGCAGGCTTGAAGGCTAGTCGTAATAACGAAAGACTAGGAAGAGAGGGTGGATTTCCCCATGAAGAACTGGTGGTCATGAAGAGGTCAAATATACAAGGGCTTATTCGAGGTGTGGGAAGCACTCCTTGATCGTCAGCTTCGAGTGCTTGCTCTGGTAGTGGTCGTTCAGCGCCGACAGCTACAGTTAACACACATAGACAACAACATCATACACCGTCAGCATATCAGGCGCATACAATAGAACGATATAGAGAGAAAGAGAGAACGCACCGAGGCCGTGACCATGAACGTGGTCATGCAGATCTTGCACTTGATGGCCTCCTTGTCGGCGGCCATCTTGCCCTTGTTGGCTTCGCGGTTCTTGGCGCTGGCGTCCTTGGCCTTCTTGGCGTTGTTGCGGTCGCGCTTGGTCGCAGACTTGGCTCCGTTTCCGCCGCCCATATTCACTGACTTGGTTTTCGTTTAGGTAAGTGGAGCTCTTGGTGGTTGATGGAGACTGACGCGATAGACCTTGGGTTGGGTGGAGAATGGCAGAAGTTTTGAATGTTGCGCGAAGGTAACGCATGTCTTTACGCGTCCGACAATTTGATTGGTGGAAACGGTGGCAGGTGACGCGAAGGTAACTTCAAGGCAGTTTTACCCACGAAACGTCGCGGTGGATGGGGTGAAGCACGGCGCAATATGAGCCAAGTGCAGCCTGTGGCACGGCGTCGATATTGTGTATGTGGACGGGGCTGTGGGGATCTTACGACGACATGGAATAGCTCGGCGGATAGCTCGATGAAAGATCCATCCAATGGTGGTGCTCCTGCCGACAACAATGCCATACCGCCTGAGAAATCCGTGCCGATGTACACCGCATATTCATCGACTTCTCAGCCTCCTGCGGCGGCTACAGACTCGCTCACACTGCTGCAGCTCAAGGTGCGAGCACTAGAGAAGTACAAGACCAACTACGAGCTGCTGTGTAGCCAACTGGCTGAGCTCAATGCGCAAGTCGGGCTCCAGTTGCAGCGTCACGAGGTCGACGTCACCACGCTGCAGGCGACGATCGCAGGCTTACAGACCACGAATACTGCGCTTCAGCACGAGCTGCTCAACGCTAAAGAAGAGATCACTAAGCTGAAGAATACCAGCGACAAAGACCGCGAGTACGCTGATGGCGTCCACAGACAGCTCACGACAGTCGCGGAGCTGCTCAAGACCGCTGAAAAGCGACTCCAGGACCAGGAAAGTACATCTCAAAACGAGCTGAAAAAGTACAAAGCGACTCAAGACGAGCATACAAATCTACAGCGCGAAAAGGAGGCGCTTACACTTGAAATGACGGCGCTGAAAGAGCAATTAGTGAAACAGGGCGACGGTGAGAAGCTCAAGAAGAAGTACCGTAGTGAGATCAGGACGCTGCGACTAGAGAGCGAGGAGCTACGCGAGGAACTGGAGAAGCAACGTGCAGCCTCACGGCAGCTGAAGAAGCAGGCGAGGCATATGAGAGACGAACGCGATGCGTTGGCGAAGCAGCTAGGCCACGTCAAGTCGGACGGCACGCATCTGACGGAGATCATCGAGTCCCAACGCGAAGAGGTCAGGCGACAGGAGAGGAAGGCCCAGCAGTGGAAGAGAGCTCATCACGAGAGAGAGAGTCGGCTCAGTGAGACGATAAAGAGCCTGGAAGACACGCAAATGCAGCTCACGACCATGCAGGAGACCCTGGTGGAGAAGAACGCTCAGATCGAAGAGCTCACGCTCGAAGTGCGAGAGTTCCGGCAGAAATTGGAGCACAAGAACGGCGATACGAGAGCCAGTGAACGGAAGATTGAGCAGCTACAGAGCCAGTTGCACAGTCTACAGAGAGAGTATGATACGCAGAAGAAGCAGATCGAGGTCGCCGTCCAGCAGGAGGAGCTGGATGCCAAGGAGATGCAGCGCAAGTACCGAAAGGAGCTTCAACATATGAAGCAGCTACTGTCGCTAAACCATCAGCGAACGTCCGAGTCGACTCAGGATATGCAAGTGCTCAAGCAGGAACTGTCCAGTGTCCAGGAGCTACTACGGCGTTGTCATAAGCAGCAGCGAAGAGCTAAAGTCGTCGTGGATGAAAGTGATGACGAGATGAACTGGCGTATGCGGCATCAGCGCGCAGAGGTCGAGAAGGCAGTGCTCCAGTCAGCGATCATGGAGCAAGTAGAAAGAGCCTGTGCCTCGTATTAACACGAAAAAGGAGACTTCTATTGATTGGCTTTGATCGTACCCCGGTTGTTCTTGAGCAGCGACTCGTAACGTGTCTTGAGCCGGTCGAACTCCTGACGCAAGTACTGGTTCTCTTCCTGAAGATCCTGGATTTCCTGCTGCGCACCATCCCTTTCAGCTGAAGGAGAGGCAGTAGTAGCATGGTTGAGCCGCTGAATCTGCTGCTTGAGGTTTTCGATTTCTTGTTCCTTGCCGGCCATCGCATCGCGGAAGCTCTTCCGCAGGGCCTCAGTATTCGTCGAGTCAGCCACCGGAGGCGCTGGATAGTATTGGGACGCTGGTAGAGAGCCAGGAACGAGCCGCTGCGTTCAGAGCCACGGGATTAATACGCTGACAAATCTTAGACCAGCTATTTACTCACCGGAACGCGAGAAGGCGGAGGAGCCGTCATCTCCATGCCATTGGTGATTTTTGCAGCGCGAAGCTGCCGTTCCTGATCTTCCACCTGCGCCTGCAGCGACTTGACCTGCTCGCTCAGCCGCTCCTTCTCAGCCTATTGCAACAACAGCACAAGTTAATCACCACTTCTGCCCATACAGCCTGGTCTACTTGTCAGCGTACCGCAATTGCACGATACTGGGCGGCCTCGCTTGGTGGGGGCATGAGTGAGCTGCTAGCAGAACTGCTGCTACTGGTTTGCTGCTGCTGTCGTTTGTAGTCCTCCACCATGGCTCGCAGTCGGTCCAGCTCCAGTCGGTCGTCCTTCGGGAGACCTCCACATCCTCCGCTTCCAATAGACGAGCTCTCTGCCGTACGAGCTCGCTTGGCCTCCTGCAGCTTACCCTTCCACGTCTCAAGCTGCTTCTGCAACGCATCCACCAACGCGTCGTCGTTCCGTGACTTGTCCACCAACACTTGGACCTTGGTCTTGTGCTCCTGCTTTTCCTTTTCGAGCGTCTGCGTTCGCGACTTGAGACCGTCAAACTTCTTCGTGAGCTGGTGCATCCGCTCCTGTAGATCGTCTCGCTCCGCTGTGAGCTTGTCGATAATACGTTGGCGTTGCGACTGCTGTGCCGAGATATCCTGCTGAGCACGCTGGTCCACGTCAGAGCTCGTTTTACTAGGCGACGCGGGGCCTGTTGAGCCACCATTGGCATTCGCCTTGGCCAGCTCCTGCTCGAGCTTCTTCACTTTGGACTTGAGCATCACAATCTGCTGCGCACGGCCACGTTTGGCCTGCTCGCCATTCACACCGGCCGAGCCTTCCACTAGTTCTTCCAGTGGCACGTCCTCGCCAACCTCCCGAACCAACGCTCGCTGGGTCTTCTTCAGGTCCGACAGCAGCTTGTCGTGTTTGATACGCATATCTTCAAACTTCTTTTTGTAGACCGTGAGGTTTTCTCGCTCTTTGGCGTCCTTTGTCGTCTCGTTGGAAGCCTGCGGCTCGTCCTCTGAACCAGTAACGACAGCGGCTACAGGAAGTGCTGCGGCCGTCGCTCGTGCCTGGAACCGCGAGAACTTGAGCTTGAGCGTTTCGTTTTCCTTCTCAAGCTGGATTTTCATGGTTTCCATGGCTTTATACTGCTTCACAGCGTCCACAGCGAGCTGCTTTTCACGCTGAAGCGACCGCTTCAAGTGGCGAAGCGTCTTGGCCTGGTGTACGATCTTGGTGTCTCGAATATCCTACGAAAGGCCATTCCTTGAAGTGAGACGCTGGGCACATTTACACTCACATGGCCGAGACTTACGTGTTGGGTGCCGTCTTTATCAAGGAGGATATCCTGCACTGCCGCTGTGTTGAGGCCTGGCACAGGCGCTATCGCTTCAAGCTGGATCTGGAGCCTACAGTTCAACAGCTCTCATGATAAATCATGATCTGTCCCCAATTGTTCAAGAGCTCCCTTACGTTTTGAGTTGTTCTTTCAGATCCACGACTTGATCATGGAGAGCTGTGTTGGCGTGGGTCAGCGTTTGGATATCCTGGACTCCCGACCACTCGAACGTGCCCTGGAAGCCTGCATTCACCCTAGCCACCAGCGTATTGTTCTCCTCGTCGTCCTCTTCTTCAGGATCCTCGCGGGGTTTGAGCTTCGTCTTCACTGGAGACTCATACTCTGGATGGTGGCGTGCTAGCGAAGCCCTAGTGTCGTCATCCTCATCGTCGGAAGACGATGAACTGTCGTCTTCGAACTGCGGAAGCACGAGCTTGTCGTCGATTCGCGGTGTGTTCTGTGGGCGCCGCATCGTGACATCGATCATCTTCTTGCCGTCAGGAAGCGTCTGCACACGCGTGCTCTCGACCTCCATGGCCGCAGACGCTGCGTGGACCCCTCGGATCAACGGGATGGCGCTGGGTTTCTTCAACATCACTGCTTGAGTTTTTGCTTCTGAAGGATCAGCACCGCACTGATTGAGAAAACGGGAACGCTGACGTTGTGTTATTTTGATTCACACTCATACACAGCATGCTTGGGAATAGAAATACACGACCGGGATCGATGAATAGCTACAGTCCCTATCCTCGGCTTCTATCCTACACAACACACATGAAAACTTGGTTTATAACTCTACGCGCCTGGCGCCTGCGGCATGAACTTCTGGTAGATCTGCGTGCGGTTCACTTGCTGGTGGGATCCCGTGGCCGATCGACCAGAGTGGGCTGCTCCTGAGGACTCGGTGGAGTGTGATCTGGCGGCTGGGGCAGTCGTGGATCGCGTGAGAGGCTGAGGCTGAGTCTGCTGACTCGAAATGTTCAAGTCGGTGAAGTCTCCGAGATGTCCGTCCGTTCCCAGCTTATCGGATCTTATCGGACGCTGCTGGGGAGTCTGAGTCTGCGGCACTGGCGTGGCGGACACTGGCGGTGACTTGGTACCAGTACTCTTTGGTGCGATGTCCACGCCGGCGTCCTTCGCAGAGCTGGCCGTGTTGAAGCGAGCTGTGCGGTTGGTCGCCACGCCCGAGGCCGTGGCCTTGTTGAGCTGGTCGAAGAGATCGCGCTGCTTGAAGAAGAGCTGCAGACTCAGCAGTCGCCCCGAGTCGATTTGCATGTGGCCAAAGCCCCGGATCTCAATCAGCTCGCCGTTGCCGCGCACGCCTCGGTATCTTCCAGTGAAGCGGCCCCAGTGTCGCCACGAGAAGTGGCACTGCGGTGGCTGCGTGTACACGTCCAAAACCTCCATGGGGAAGCCCTGCGTGAACGCCTCGGCCAGGATCGCGCGAGGGTCCTTGCGTTCCTCTCCATCGCGAAGATCCATATCCACTTCGTAGTCGTTGAGGTACAGCAGTCCAAAGAGGTCGTTCTCCTGGATCGCGTAGCCTGGGATCTTCTCGCCGTCGTTCACGCGGATGTAGAAGTAGTCCTGACGCACGCTGGTCCACTCATTGTACTGCGCCTTGTGCGTGGCTTCCATGAGGAACGTTTGGCAGCACATCTCGGCGTACGACTCGAGTGGCGTGCTCTCATCGTCGCGGGTCTTGCCACGGACGTACTCGAGATCACTGAGCACGTATTCTGGTGGGCCGTACCGCCACTTGGTGCCCTTGATGTTGTCGAGACCGCCGCGCATCGGCGGCTTGGCTCCCTTGGCCACGAGCTCCTCCATCTCCTTCTTCGCCTGCTGCAGTTTGCTGTCCGAGATGGAAATCGCCGAGCCCGACGCTGGTACAAACAACAAAACATTGCCCGAAGCTGGCGCAGTAGACGCCGTGGTGGAGCCCGACACGACAGACGCCGTGCTGTGGCTCTGGTGGTGCTGGTGGTGTGGCGTGTAGGCGTTCACTGAGTGCTGCGACGGCGACGCCGCTGTGTCCGAGTGGCGCGAGCTACGCGATGACAGCGGCGTGGAGACCTTGGCGGCCAATGCGCTTCGGTTGTGGTGCTGGTGAGCCTCATAGGAGTCCGCCACAGACGCTGTGCGGCCGCTCATGGGCGTGCTGTTCTCCATACCACCAGACGAAGCACTGGACGCCGTCGTAGTAGCCGCCGTTGGATTCGCCGTGCGACGCGCCGTCTGGACGCGGTGGAACGCCACGATCCAGTCTTCACACACTTCGTGCGTGGGCGCCAGGAACTTGGTGGACGTGCACTTGGTGTCGTCACCTGAGATCACGGCGATCGCTCTGTCAAACGCACCGGAATCGCCCGCGCGGTCGGCTCGCAGCACGGAACACACGAGCATCGGGTCTCTGTCTTTGGACGAAGACTTCTCCATCGTGAGGTGTTTCCGCAGCGGCGCGCCGCTGGCCATCCACTCGTCGAACTGCATCTCGTCGCGGAAGCAGAAGAGCTCAGGCCCGCGCGGCGTGAGGAAGTAGAAGCGTTTCTCGTAGCCCTTGAGCAGTCCTTTCTTGACGAGAAGGTACCCCTTCATGAGAATGGGCGGCGACGCCGACTTGGACACCGCCGAGCCGGCGGAAGAAGACGAGCCGGCCACGGACGTCGGCGCTGTCGCTGACGGGAAGCTCAGCGCCTTCATGGAGGACGAGGACGGCGGCCGCGAGTTGTGCGCGTGGCTGCGCTGGTGCTGATGCTGTTGTTGTTGCTGGTACTGTTGCTGATGGTGATGATACTGCTGCTGATGGAGGAGGTGATTCTGCTGGCTGTAGTGGTCGCCAGAAGATGCGGACGACGGCTCTGGGAAGGGCAAGGCGCCGACGATGGAGTGGAGCTGCGAGTCGGATGGGATCTGCGCGGGGTCGCTCGCAGCGGGCGCGCTGCTCTTGCCCGTGACTTTCTTCAGGAAGCGGTCGCCGAGTGCCATGGTGGTGGACGGTATCTACGGTATTATCTCACTGTCTGACGGCCGTCTGCACTATCCGGATCTGCTGGACCGAAAGGTCCGTGATTCGGTGATTCCGTTGTGTACACCGCCCGCGTCTAACGTTCGGTCCGTTTGTTGGCGTTGTTGTTGGCGTTGGCGGGTGACCGGTCTAAAATGCTGGATTCCTGGGAGTGCGTGACCGTGGCAGCCAATAGGAAACGCCGTGGTGGCTTACACCGGCCCGGGGATGAGGCGAGCAGAGAACTGTGCAACACACGGGGGATAACCGCGGCGTGTTGGTCTAAAAAATGTGCAAGCAGGAATGTCGGCTTGACTGCATGACACAGTCTGTGAGACCATTCCAGTCCAATCCAGAGGAAAGGAGAGGAGATACAGTATCCGAGTCCGACGAGCCTCGTGGGACCAACTTTTATAGACTCGCTCCAGGCTGGAGGAGACTTCAGCACATGACGTGGAAGAAATTGCGGTGTTCTCCGTGAAGTTCACAGACATGAGATCGTTGGTTTGTTGGTGATCATGCAGCACGAGCAACGATAAATATGAGGAAGGAAGAGGCTCTTCCGAAGAGCACATCGAGACGCGGACATCCCCGATCATCAGCGGACAATGAGCGCCTGAACTTCAGCGGCTGAAATCTCCGTGCTGAAATCTGACAAAAGCAGCCAGAAATTCTGCTGAGTGCAAGTCTTCTGCGATGTGATTGGTCCACAGGATGGAAAGTCACGGTGCTGGTGTCAACAACTCCGCGCCAGACCAGCTGGCTTGCTCCCACTTCCACGACACCACGATGACCTCTTGGCTCAGAGGCGCTCTCCTTCCACCGCATATCGCCAACGCACTGAACTCTCGCGAGAGAATCTCTATCTGGTCGGGTCATCGTGGCACTGCGGTGTCGTTGCCAACAACTCCTTGGACGTTCGCGATGGGCCAGGTCCTGACCCTGGAATGAAGGCGTTACTGTACTGTAGCTGCAAGTTCGTCTAAATGGAAGAGAGGACTCCGTTGGTGTCCATCGCCGCACGCTGTGGATGTGGATGTTGGCAGGTTTCTCAAGTCCAGGGTCTTTCAACTTCAAAGTTGAGTTGTTGAGGAAAAAGCAGTCGGTTCAAGCTCAAGCTTGAGTATGAAACGGCTCTCAGCTCTCGAAAGAAACCCAGACTGTAGACGAGATCGATCAAACACTATTTGTTTTTATCACATATCCGTTTATACAGTGCACACTGCTTAAATTGTCTATTTAGTGGAGAAATCACGCGATAAACCACTGAAAATATCCGTTTTCAAGGTTGCCCGAACAAGAAACATTCCTGCAGTCACTTTGAACACGCCCAGCTCGAGGCTGTCTTGCTTGCTTGAAGTCCAATGGATGACAAAAATGGAGAGGAAGGGCCACTGGCACTGGATGGGACACTATAACCGTATCCATGCAAAGGGATGCGTGGAAGCGCGCTGACGCGAAGGCACGTGCTGCCCGCGGCGTGGATGGAGAAGGCCGCGCGCGGTGCATGTTCATGCCCGTCCGGCTGCAGATTCTTCAAGGTCGCCATGGGATAGCCCTTCATCAGGAAGGTTTGGGAAAATGATGGACAGGTAAGGTCATCTCCATCATTTTCCCAACAGATTTCCTCGGAACGCTGATAGCCCAGTATGGTGATCGGTCTGCACACAAGTCCAACAGTGTGAGCCTCACTGTGAGGCCTCCATCGTCCTCACAACCACAAGGCAAGTCTCCAGAGAACGGCATTGTTTTAAATAACCTAGACGCGCACGTTCAATCCACGGCAAGCTCAAGACACGTACAAACCCGACGCTCGCTCGCTCTTACACACTCACTCACTCGCTTACTCCTTGGCCAGGTTGTTGCTGTACTTGGCCAGCAAATACGTCGCCTCGGCGGTCATGTTGGCTTGCAGCAGCCGCTCCATGAGAAGCTCCTGGTCGCTCTTGCCTCGGCTCGCAGTCGAATTGGATCGGCCCGAACTCAGGCTTGGGTTGGCGAGGTTGCCTGACGAGTCCGAGCTGAATGAGTTGATGTACTTGAGCTTGTCTTGGTGGAAGACGTCGACTGGCTCAGGCGGCGGCGGTGGCGCCATGCGGCTCTGGAGCTCAATCACGTCGTGGACGTCGTCGTCGTCACTCACATCCACGTAAGCTCGCTGGTGGTGTTGGACGCGACCGGACGTGTGGGCGCGGATACGGCTGGACGGCAGCTCTACCACTGGAGCGCCGTCGCTGTATTCAGAGATGGAGGACGGGTCACTGCTCAGACGCAGGCGCCCACGGAAAGACGTCTCCATGGCGTCCATCTCGTGGGTGCTGTCGACTGAGCCACTGCCCTGGCGGATAAACTGCGGCGGGTAATCCCGCTTCTGGCGTAAGGCTTGTGCGTGGTCTTTTGGCTGGCTGACTGGACCCCGCATTGGTGCCTGACGCTGCTGACGGAACGGAGCCATCGGAGGCTGCGTGTCCGAGTAGCTGCTCTGACCAGAGGACGCGAAGCTTCGGATACTGGCCGTTGGACTTGTACGCACGGTGCCTTCACTGTAGTGCTGCTGGTATCCGTGGTAGCGAGCTCCGCCCATGGAAGGAGGCCCACGCTGAGGAGCCGACTGCGTCGAGTAGACCGAGTTTGAGTACAGTCCTGACTGGTTCGCACTGGCGAGTGACTGGCGGTACGTGCTGGATCCAGATCCTTGCGAGGACGCATTGTCCGAGTGGTGGCTGATGCGAGTGTTGCGGACGTAGGTGCGGTCCTTCACGTCGCTCAGGCATCGCTTGCAGAACTGCATCAAGCACGGGAAGGTCGTCGTGTTCTTCGACGGGTAGATCGGCTTGGAGATGCGGCACTTATCACACACATTCTGGAAAGATTCCACAGAGAACGTGAGCTATCTATCTCACACACTCCTTTCATCATGAGAACCGAGCCAATGTCCGTACCTTGCCACAGATCTTGCAGTTCTCGGCGGATCGCATGCCGCGGACCTTTTGGTCGCAGATATCACACATTTTGCTACAGTAGATAGAGGGGAAACGATAACGAGTGAGACACCACATCACAGGCACAGCGTCCTCCACGGGAACGTCGTCTTACCTCTGCGTCGCACTGAAGAGGTCCTTGCCGCGTAGCATTCTCGTGAGACGCTTGGAGTGGGCACATTCCAGCACGTTCACGATCGCCAGCCACATATCGGCGATCACAGGGTCACTTCCCCAGCTTCGCGACTTGCCGCCCACGGCGTGGTCACCCTTCATGTACACACCGACCTGGCCGTTTGACAGTCGTCGGAAGATGTAGCAGACGTTGGCAGTCGATCGCACGACGCCGAACTGGTCGAACGGTGGGCACTCGTTGATGCGCACGGACTGGATGGTCAAGTAGCCAACTTCCTGGCCGTTGGCGTCGGTCGCGAGGCCCATGGTCTCGTGCCAGCACATGTCGCGCTTGTGCATCGTGAGCTTGCCCGTGGGGGCGTTCGCGACCCACTTGATGCCCGCGAATCGGTAGCTAAACGCCGTGTCTTCTTCGTCGCAGTCTTCTTCGTCCAGCACCTGGAGCAGACTCGCATCCAGGAAGTCGGTGTGCATGATCGAGCGCTGGGTCTTAAACGCAGGCGTGGAAGCCGCATACAGCCCCCACATGACGTCCTCCATGGAGCCAGTGAGACTGCCAACGCACACGACCTGGACGGCGTTGCCTTGCGCGATGCCGCGCTCGCGGTAGAGCTGCACGCCCTGGCGGTCGCCGATGAGCTTCCACTGGTCCGTTCGCTGCGCGGGGTGGAAGCGCGTGGCCGGGAATTCGCTGCGCAGCGTCTCCTGGACCTTGGCCTGCGCGTTGCGGCGATACATGTCATCGTCTTCCGGCGTCACCACGAGCGGGGGGAAGAAGTCATCCGGGAAAGGCAGCTTGACCTCTTTCAATGCGCGGCCCAACATGGTATCTTTGGGTTTTGTTGGTGGTGTCTAAAGCGCGTGTTTGTTGGATCGGATAGACGCGGTGGGTTGGCGTTTGGCGTTGGATGCGAGGGGGCCGCGGTCTAACCACACGACGGCGCCGGATTCACTGGATTCTCTGGACTCTCCGGACGACGCGTGCGTTTCCGGGGATTCTAGACAATGGCGTGGGTTTGTTACGGTATGGGGGGCGCCGCCCAGTCACAGGGCCTTCTGGGCCAACTGAGTCGGTCATCATCCAAAAACGCTGGCGACACTCCCTCGCCCTTGCAACTGGCCTGGTTCTGCAGGAACTGATGCCCATCAGGTCAGGCGAGCACGGAGGAGACAGCGCCAGAAAAAGGACAAAGCGTTGCGTGACAAATTCCGTTTTAACCGCTACACATGCTTGTGATTGGCTATTATTTTTTAAGGCACGGTTATCACCGTAAAATGTCTCTTTTAGCCGACCCTAAAAACCAGCCGATCGTGACGCTCACCAAGTGGCCCCAACTGCTTCTACTGCATCTGGTACGTTCAGGCGCAATCATAAACTTTTTCCTCAGTATATGTCTGCCACAAGTACACTGGCACGAATACACTGCAAACGCCACTTGATACGGTTAATGGTGAGGATCCCTCATTGCGTTGGTCAGCCGATTGTCGGGAGACGCATCTCTGACGTCGGGAACCAGCTTCCCGCCATCAAGCATCTTTGGATCGCGCACCGGCAAAGTCTCCACGAGGACAACGCCTCCAGCCGATGGTGAAAACAAACAGCGACCCGTATGCGCGTAAACCCTACCACCGTCATGATGTGATATCCGCTGTTTGGCGGCTTCAATTTGAAACGCGAAATTACGCTGCGTTCTCAGCAATACACACATCCAAACAGCCTCGGCTTCAATGTCCTCCACGCCAGCAACATCTGGCCTTTACAGATTCAGGTCAATCGTAACTGAAGCTCCTCCCCATGCGCCGCCTCTTCATACCATCATAGCGCCTTTCGCCCGGGCGGTCACGATCAGCTCAAGCGAATGGCAATCCGTCAGTATGGAGAGCAGATTGGTACCTGTACTTCAAAGTTGTGTGCTGATTGATTCGATGGCGCAACTCAGAAGAGCAGTGAAGGCGTCCTCGAGCGCACCGCTAATGCTACATGCAACAAGAGAATGTTGAGTCCCTTGCAGTAATGGAACCAAGAACACATTCAGCCATGAGCAGTTTGTTGTGAATTGATGAGCTAAGGGAATCATACATGCATTGTGCGTCACCGAAAGTAGACACCGTTATCAAAATGCGTCTATCGATCGCGTACCAGTACCCAGGAGCAGCGTGGCGTGGCGTGGCCTCTAACTTCTTGAGCGGGTGCTGCAATTCATTTTGTGGTCTCTGCGCGGCTTCCGCTCTAGTGGCCCAGAATTTCGTGGGTTCATCGCTCAACATTTCGAGCATTTCGTGAGTCAACGGTTAACGCTCGACGGGATGAATTGTCGAGACAGTGGGAGGAAATCGCCACGCCGTGGGAGTGCCAGGCTGACGGTTGTACGATCGAGCGGCCAACCCATCGAATTTTAGCTGTGCGAGAACTTCGTTTACGACCACCACATCTGATCCTGTTATTTCAGTACGCGAAAGGTCTCTTTTGAGAACATGACAATCTGGAACATGATTCATGAATTTCTGGTTTCAAGCGAACCTAACAGACCGAACTTCGCGTGGAAAGATGTCGAGGTAAACAAACCGCGCATACTTCAAGTGTTGACGTGAAGGAGCGCCGGAATCTGCATCGAACCACGACGCGACTCGATCACCGACACCATCATCCACACTCCACCTCCACGCTGTTTGCTCAGCACAACACCTTTCTTCAGACCCAGCGTCATACAGCACAGAAGCTTGAAGCAACATGGAGACCTTAGCGCATGGAGTGGCCGGAAGCCTGGTGCGTGATGAATGAGTGACGCGACAAGGCAATCTATGGCTCTGACGTTGTGGAATGTGAGCAGGGTGGCGCCTTGGCGATGGGAGTGCTGTATCCACTCGACCAGATCAAGACCATCTTGCAAGGTACGGCGTCTAAGTGCTACTCTGAAGTTACATGTAGGCGCGGACTAACGATCTCGGTCTAAACTATACTGCGAATAGTTGAGCGTCAAGCTGCACCATCCATTGAGGACGAGACGGAGGACCAGAAGAAAACGCGACTGGCCAAGCAGGGTAAGAGCTTCTGGGCGCAAGCGTTCGCTATTCTCAAGGAGCAGAAGTGGCGCGTGTACCAGGGCCACGTGTCCACGCAGGTCGCGCTTGGCGGCTCCAACTTCGTCTACTTCTTCTGGTGCGGTCTATCTTTCTGGTATCCCTTCCTACTTCGTGAAGGTCTCACCGTATTCGATTATATTGTTACTTAGCTACAATGGTCTGAAGACGGCGATGCTCAAGCGGCTGCATCTGCTGGATCCGAAGCGCTACCCAGCGGGCAGCAGCGTGATCTCGCCTATCCAGAACCTTTTGCTTTCGTGTGTCGCGGGCATCATCAACGTGTACGTGACGGCGCCACTGTGGGTCGCTAATATGCGTCTCAAGTCCAAGGACCACGCCAAGTACAGCGGCGTCGTGGACTGCATGCACAAGATCATCAAGTCGGAAGGCCTGTTGTCGCTGTGGAACGGCACGCTGGCGTCGCTGATCCTCGTGTCGAACCCTGTGATCCACTACGTGAGCTACGAGCGCATGAAGACGGCGATCCAGATCCGTCGCCAGAAGGCGGGTGGTAGCGTCGTGCTCAGTGCGATGGAGGTCTTCGTGCTCGGTGCGCTGGCCAAGTCGCTCACGACGGTCATCACGTACCCGCTGCAAGTCGCGCAGTCGCTCATGCGTATCCAGCAGAAGAAGAAGCAGACCGACGATGAAGGCTCCAGTGCAAAGGCCAAGGGTAGCGAGGGTATCATCGCTTGCCTCTCGCAGATCTACAAGGCGGATGGCGTCGCCGGGTGGTTCGCTGGCCTCGAGGCCAAGCTGCTGCAGACTGTAATCACGGCGGCGATCTCGCTCGTGACCTACGAGAAGCTCTTGGCCATTATCCTGGTCGTGCTCAAGCCACAGCCAAAGACTCTGGTCGAGAAGGCGCAGGCGTAGACCAATGGAGCTGTTCAGTGTGCTTAGTATCAGGTAACTGTTCAAATCAACCAAACTCTATTGTTCCGATGGACTGCCATGTCCAGATTTCTTGCCAGCGTTCCGCAGAAACGCCATTTGGCGGCGCCATTCCATCACTGGCACAGCAGGCGTGCCACCGTAGGTCTTGCCATCTTCTAAGTTGTGCATGACGCCACTCTTGGCCGCGATGCGAACGTTGTCGCCGATCTGCAAGTGCTGCGCGATGCCCACTTGGCCACCAATATGGACATTCCTGCCGATCGTCGTGCTGCCAGCGATGCCCGTTTGCGCAGCGATGACGCAGCCAGCACCGAGCTGAACGTTGTGGCCGATCTGGATCAGATTGTCGAGCTTGCAGCCCTTCGCTAGCACGGTGTTGCGCCAGCTTCCGCGGTCGATAGTGCAGTTTGCGCCAATCTCAACGTGGTCGTGGATCTCCACGAGCAACTCCTGCGGTTTCTTAGCGTGGTCTCCTGTCGCAGCGAGCTGAAAACCAAAGCCGTCCTATCATTCACAAAGGATTCGTACGCTCAGCTATCCATCATCGGTCCGCATGTGAAAGCACCTGCTGATTCTCCTACCTGTCCGATCCGCACTCCTGGATGGATCACGACGTGGTTTCCAACGCGGCAGTTCTGGAGCGTTACATGGGACGCGATAGAAACGTCGTCACCAACCACAACATCAGCGCCGACGAACGCGAAGGCCTCGATACGAGTGCGTTGGCCGATCTACCGTCGCAAATGGGATCTGTTAGTTGAATGAGTCGACCGGAAGCGGAGACTTCCGCGCGTCTCACCTTGGCCGAAGGATGCACGAATGCATGTGGAGATACATACGACTCGCCCGTCTGTGAGCTGCAACAGCGGCGGCTCGTCAGCAGCGCCGCGCGGCGGAAGCCATGAAGCTGCACACGTGAAGCCGCTGGACGCAGCATCTTTCAGATTGGTGATCTCTTGGCAGCCGCAAGCCAAAGTGCTACGATTGGCTCAGATAGAATGAGAAATGAGTCTGATACAGTAGCAACAAGATCAAGTTTCGCCAATGTTTTTTTGAGAGAAGACTACTACTATTGTGTACTGTTGCTGGTGGATTTGGCTGGACGCGCTTGCTGTTTGACCTTGTCGATGCCAAGCTGCCAGCTCTCGGTCCATTTGATCTCATCACGAAGCCGTTCTTGCAGATCCGATAGTAGGTTTTCACTCAACGAGCCCACAAAGGCCATGTACATCGCATATACTTCATCACGACTGTGGATCAGACAGCGATGCGCATGTGTGAGAAGCGTCGTACACGCTCCGTCTTCCTCTGCGGCCTTTGTGATTGTGATTCCTGAGATTTGAGGATCGACAGACGCGCGCATCTCTTCGTCGTCTTTCACCAGCTCCGCTCGCTTGGCTTCCCACAAAGAGTGAAGTCCAAACGACGGGATCGCCGGCCACGCGCGACGTGGGAACCGCGGCACTTCATTGAGCTGCGTGAGGTTCTTCATCTCGTTGTCCGACCGCTTCACTTCCCGTGGGTCTCCGATCTCTTGGATTCGCGCGAGCTTGCGAAGTCGCTTGAGCGACTTGCGCTTGCTCTTGGGCAGCTCCTCACCACTGAACGGCTTCAGATCATCCAGCGTCATCACGCTCGTATCCAGGACCACTGTACACACCTTGAACACGGCGAGGAGTTCTTTTTCAAAGTCAGTCGACGCGGTCGTCAGCATCTCAAACAGCCTCGAGCGGCACGATCGAATACCAGCGACAGTCTGCTCGGAACGACCCGCTTCACGCTCGCACAGTGCCTGGAGCTGGGCCGCGTTGTTGGGGCTGCACAGGTCAGGCCGTAGATCGACTGTGTTCCGATTTTTCAGCTCCATCCACCGGTCGAACTGGCTCACCAGTTCTTCATGGAGATCAGTTGTAGCTCTCGAAGTCTTGGTACGAGCTCGTTCGATGAGGTCGCTAAGCGCGGTCTCCGGTGCGAGTGCCAAGAGCTCTCCAAAGAAATCCACTTGGTCTCGGAACTTGATCTCTTGCAGGATCACGTACGCACGAGCCTTTTCCGAAAGTCCCGTGAGGTATTCTTCTAGTGCCGCGGGGACTCCTGATGGAGGGAGGTTATCCATCTTGCCTTCTTGCTGGTAGAGCTGGCGAGTGTCCTCTCTGCATTTCGTTCCGACTTGCTTGACGAAGTCGAGGAATGACACCGTCGGAGGTGTTCGGTATTCCTCTTCCACTGAATCTTTATCCTTGAAAATTGGACGACCTTGAACGCCACCAGCATCGAAACTCACTGCGACTGGTTCGAGCTGGCTCACGTTCTTCAGGAAACCAAAGTAGACGCCACGATAGAACACTTTGGCACGGAGCCGCAGCAGCAAATGGAGCACTTGAGTCGAGACGTCGTCCTCTGGCAAGCGAGAGCTCTTGACCACGAGTCTACCGTCGATTACTGAATGGAGACTCGCCAGCAGCTCGTCGATCTTGGCCGACAGCTCGTCTGCACGCGTTGTCTCCGATCGGTATCTCTCTTGAGCCGTGCGGCGTGGGAGTCCGTACTTCTGGCCGAGTCCTTCTTTCATCGACAGGCTCTGCAGACAGGCCTGATACCGCGTCTTGAACTCCTGAGCGGCGCCTAAAACCTTCTGTTGGGCATCCACAAGCGACTGCACTGGAGCCTCTCGATTGTCCAGCGTTTCGCGTAGCGTTGCTTGGACTGCCTGCAACTTGGCCTGTACGATCGCCACTTCTTCAGGGTGGTAGTCACACCCAGCGATGACCTCGCAGCTTGACAAGTCCGGGAAGATCTGGGCAGAACACATGCGCACGTAGTCCTGCGTGAGCGACGAAAGCATGGTCGTGTCGTTCGTTGTCATTGCGCGCAGCTTCTGGAGCTTGTCGTCGCTTTCTGCGCGACAGGCACTGATCAGCTTCTTGGACTTCACTTCCAGGCCTTGTAATGCTGCCAGCGACTGCTGCAGTGGCAGCTGAGCCTGGAAGGTGAGCTGCTTCAAGCGCACGTCTTCGAAGAACGCCTCCAGCTCGGTGACCAGCTTGCTGAATATCCCTTGCTGGCTTTCAATCTTCTTGGTCATAGATCGTGTGTGGCGATCGAACCGCTGGCGGTGGCTGTACAGTTCGCCAATGCGCGGCTGGTAGATCTGGACATCCAGTCGGCCCTTGCGAGGCCAATGCATACGAAGTCTCTCTTCGAGCAGGAAGTTGCAATCGTGCTGACGCTGTGCCTGGGTCTCCGAAGCAGAAGATAAGTGCGCCTTGAACGTGACGTCAAACTTGGTCAGGATACAGTCACGGAAGCTGTCGAGAAGCGCTTCTTTCAGTGTCGTTTCGACCTCCAGGACCAGGAAATCACGGACCACTTGAGCTTTTACACCGAGTAATCGAACCTCGTGGGCTTCACGTTTTGCGATCTCTTCAGCCGATTCCTCTGGCTCCGGACTAGCATCCGTAGGCGCCGCATCAGCAGCAGCAGCTACTTGAGGAGCTGTAGCTGTAGCTGGCGTCTCACCAGCAGGGGGCTGGAGAGCGGCTTCATCTTCTTCCGCTTCGTCAGCACTGCGCTCCGTGAGAATCCGCACGACGAGCTCTTCTATCTTCAGCGTAATCTCCAACTCCAACCCCGACGGCGTCTGGAACCGTGGCTTTGGAGGCTCGACTTCCTTTGCTTCATCTTGCTGCTTTCCCTGTTTGGTCTTCGATCCCGACGCAGGCGGTTTTTCCTTCGTTGTAACAGCATCCTGACGTGGTGAAACGACCTTTGCTGCTGGCTGAGGCTGCGCATGAGCAGCTCCACTCTGCTCCGAACTCTCTCCAGTCGGTTGTTGGTCTCCATTGTCGGTCTCTGACTCGACTTTCTTGGGGATCGTCGCATCACCAATGTACTCGACGCTGAGGAAGTGCTCCAACTCAAAAGACTCGAGAGCTACAGGCGAAACCAGTCCGAAGAGCGCACACAAGTGGAACAGAAAGCGATCTCGCTGCTTCTGCGTCGCCACGACGTGGTTGGTCGCCGCCAGCGTCACGCGTCTCTGGTACAGTCGATACGACTCCTCCATTTGATGTAGTAGATCAGTGGCCCGCGCGAACTCGTCCTGCAGTACGTCGCTGTCGGCGGCATGGCGTAAGCGAGCGCAGCTTGCTGTGTACTGGTTCTCCAGTTCCGTGTTGGCATCTTCATCGTTTTCTTTCAGCGTGTCCAGTAGATCCATTACGCTGAGGCTCACGAAACGAACACGATCTTCGCTTTGCTCCATCGTTTGCAAGACGCGAAGAAAGAACTTGGCAAGCCGCTCGCAATGGTCATGCAAGACGCCACTCTGGTGCTCAATTCTGTGGCCGATATCCTTGAGAAACAGCGTGCTCTCTTCTTCACGTGCGGCTAAATGCTCCTCACACGCGCTTGTGATGACTGCGTCGACGACGTCGTCAGCCGCGGCTTGAAGCTCGAGTTGCTGGGCGATGTACTTGAGCTGCTCGTGGAATGCGGGGCTCAACTCGGTCGCATACACAAGCGTGCCCAGTCGACGCTGCACCTTGCGTATCGCTTGAAGATCAACTGCTGCTGTCACTTTGTCGCCGCCGTTGATGGTGAGAAATCCACTCGATGAGCCCGACGTCTTTCCTGGTGATGGATGCGAGGAATCGGCGCCTGTCGAAACTCCGCCTCTGGATATCGCTGGAGACGACAGACCGTCGCCAGCATCTTCAGAAACAGCATTCATCGCCTCCTGCGTAGCCTCATACTCTTCAAGAATGGTTCGAAGCTGTAGCCCCACGTCTTCAACCTCGGCCTTGAAGACGTCGCTCGTGTCAGCCAAATTGAGAAGCATCACGACCTGGGTCTGCAGTGCTGGCAGGAGCGATATGATTTCGTGCTTTGCAGCCTTGCGCATTTTGTCGAGCGTCGTCTGCACTGCCTTCCGCTCTGCGCCTTTGCCCTGGTTCTCCATGACGGTCTCCAATGGCAAAGCGCTCAACAATACATCCACGCACGAGCGTAACGGCGTCAGGTTCGGCTGGTAGATGAGCTCGGAAACATTCAGGCGCTTCACAATCGAATCCAACTCGGTGCGAAGGCCTCCACAGACTCGGAAGAACTCCTCCAGTGACTCGTCTCGAAGCAACTCAGCCAGCTTGTCACGTGACGAGACGATATCACCTTCCGGGGCCAACGCTCCGAAGCCGTGGAGCTCAAGGCGAAGGCTTTCGCGTAGCTGCTGGGCGTGATGGACTTTCTCATCGTGCAGACGCCGCAGTTCCTTGAAGTATTGGGCGTTGGTGTATTCTTCGTCTCGCTGAATCTCGTTTAGCTGCGTGATCACCTCTTGTGCTTGGACGGATGTGAGTTCCGCCTTGGCATCTCTCAGTTTCTGCAGTGCTATCAGTCGTTTCTCGCTGTGTACACGTTCCTGGAATGCACGTAGTTGCTCGATAACGTCGCGGCGCTCGCTTGGATCCGTGAACTGAGTAGATCCGATGGTCTCATGGAACTTCTGGATCGCGTCATCGTGGCGAAGCCGTCGCCAGCGCGTCTGACCGTCCTCCCACTGAAGCCGACTTCGCACAAACACATCGACATCTTGCGTAGCCATGCGTGCGATCAAATCCGCATACACACGCCGATTCGTGGTCACCACGACGTTCACTTCGTACGCTTCGTTCTCGATGATGCGTTCAACCTCGGGCGGCAGCGCGTGAGCCGTATCCATAAGCGTCTTGGTCAGCTTTGTGAGCCCACGACTCACTCGCTCGATCCGCGTACACTCGATCCCTTCCAGCTCATCGCCGAACGCCTCCACGGTGGCCGTGCGGTGGCCACAGAGCTGCTCGATCTGCGTCCACATAGCCAGGACCTCGCCGTGTGCACACCGTAACAGCAGCTTGTCGTCCATCAACTCGCTGGCTTTACGATCGAGCTGTCCATCAATCGTCGCCAGTGTGGCCTTGATCTTGTCGGCAGATTGGATCAACGCCACCTCGATGTCTTCACTGATGGTCTTGACGCTCTCCGTGTACTCACGCAGAGCCGCCATGTGCGTCTCACGCCGTCGAATGGCATTGCGCTCAATCTGATTGTGATCATCTTTGTTGTCTTCCTCTTCGTCGTGGGGCTCTCGCTTGGACGGCACGACGTGCTGCTCCAGTTGCCGCACCGCCATGATCATTTCCTCCTGTTCGCTTGGCGGTGGTGCATTCTTGCCATTGCCGATGCGATACTGCTGCAGGTTTCGAGGGTTCAGCCACGCTTGTTCCTGAGTCTCCTTTTCTTCAACACGCTGCTGCTCTTCACGCAGGTATCCGGACGCGCTCTTGGCTTTCTTTTGCTGGAGAACGCTGAGAAGCTGGACTTCGGCACGCGACTTGAGCTCGCGTTGCCCGCCTTCCTGAGTGCTCCTCTGCATGGCACGCGGCTGGATCAACGCGCACGTGACTGCGCTACTCGACCAGGCAGCTCCACTGCGAGTTGGTCGCGTACAAGCTTGGGAAAGCTGATCTCACGACAGCACTTCCAGGATGGCTTCATGCAGCTTGCGACTCTTCATGATCCCTCTGGAAAACTGCGAGAAAAAGGCGTAACCTGTTAAAATAATTGCGAATATAGACAGTAACATGGATGAGAATTGCCAAAATGGAGGGCATTTTGTACAGGTTATGTCCACCACGACGAAAGCCCCAAGCCGTCTTCGTCAATGGTGCCCTAGAATCCACCAGACACACACGGATAACAATCAATATGGAGACTACGGGTACAGGGAAACGAATACAGAGGGGTACGTACGAGGATGTGGATGGCCGACGGCGTCGGGTCGGTCTCCGAGAGGTCTACGCTGGCGGAACGGCCGCGCGTCAGCGACTGGCGCATGTCGCCGGCCTTCTGGGCACCTTCGGTCTTGTCGCTGGCCTCCGTCGTCGTCGCCTGGATGCCTACAGAAACGAAGAGCGTGAGTCGCTATCAACGTGAATATGGTGGACGGACGGTGGTGGGTTCGTACCGTGGGCAGTCTTGGTCACACGCGTGAAGTTGATGTTGGTCACGCGGAATCGGATCTCCTCATGCAGATCCATGTAGAACTTTTCTGTAGCGACAGAAAAAGATCAAGGCAAAGTATGCATGAGCTCTTTGGTCTACGAGTTTTGTATGGAAAAAGGCTCAAGAGTAGTGAACGTACCGTTGCCCTCGGAGTACTTCCAAACCCACAGACGCTCCGCTGTGTCACTGCACGGCATCACAAACAGCGTGAGTCGTCATAAACAACAATAGAAGACACCGTGTGGATGTTGACGTACAAGTAGGACGGCGTCTGCATGGCGTAGGACGGGATGATGATGTCCTGCACAAAGTCAATCGAGACTACACCACCCCACAGCTTCATTAATTTGGGGTAACGAGACGGCAATCATACCCACAAGCGTAACCGTACCTCGGATGTGTTCTTCGTTGCAGCTCACGATGCGGCCCTTGAGCACCTCGCCGACAAACGGACGGAACACAACCATGCGAAACTCCACTGTCATCACCATCAAACGTACCCACACGATTAGAACCATCACCAAGCAGTGCACGCGAATACACAGACACTGCAACGTACCCTGCGAGTGAGAAGTGCCGTCCGCTGGGTGGACAAACGCGTCGCCGATGTGGACGAAGTCGTAGATCGAGAGACAGAGCCCGACGTCAGCGATGACCTTGTTGGCGTACTTGCGGTCGATCTCTTCGACCAGCACCTTCTGGTAGTCCTCTTCAAAGAGGTCCGGCGCCACGGGGATCACATCGGATATACGCGTCAGCACGAACATGGTGTCGTAGTGTGGTGGTCTCTGTGTCTCTAGAAGCTTCAGGAATCGCGCCAAGAGCAGGTCAATATTCGTGCCGCTTTGCGCCGCTCGCCATTCACCAACCTTTTCACTTGGCAGCTATTTGGGCACGTACAGTTAAATTCCTCATAAGTACGTCCGTTCTGCTTAAGTTCGTACACCCCGTAAAGTACGAATGATCTATTATGGTGTGGTGTACACTAATTTATCACCCTCGAAGGGCATAAAACGGATTGGAGCTCTTCAATATGACCGACCACTCCATCATAATCAATTCAATCTCGGCGCAAAACCGACCAGTGTTCCTAACCGGCGACGGCGTCGCTTCCGCGACTACACCACTGCATCTCCCCCGCCTTAGCGGTACATGCTGCGCCCTTCAGCTCCTGACTACCTGCGTTCGTATCGTCCTTTCCAGCCGCTTGTGCACCCCATTCAACCGTCGCCTCCACAGCATACCATCATGGCCGACGCCAAGACCAAGCTGCGCGACTACGACCGCAAGAAGAGCTCGTCACCGCGCATCGTCGCAACTAATTACGGCGCTATCAGCAGCGCCAACGCGCCAGGCGACCAGCATGTTGTGAGCGTGGCGGACAACGGCGGTGATGGAAAATCACGACGCGACGCCAGGCGATCGCAGGTTGCGCATTCGCTTTTGCGCCAACAGAGCGAGTCGGAGATGGACGGCATGGCGCCAGCGCATTCCGCCAAGGTCCAAACGGCGATCCGCGTCTCGCTCGTGGTCAACGTGGTGCGTAGTGGATTATTGGATTGATTATGAGGTTGGTGCAGATGGGTGATTCATACATTTCGTGTGCTTTTGGTAGATCTTGGCGGTTGCGAAGACGTATGCTGCGTTTGCAAGTGGCTCGCTGGCCGTCCTGTCGTCGCTGGTGGATTCGATCCTGGATCTCACGTCGCAGTGGCTGTTCTGGTACTCGGACAAGCACATGCACACGCCGAACGTCAACTACCCGGCCGGCCGCCGGCGTCTCGAACCCATCGCAGTCATCATCTCCGCCACGCTCATGGGAATGGCAGGTACTGTACGAACCTTTACATTGCAACTGATCTTCTGATCTTGTGGTTCTGTTCTATTCGATGATGACTCTGACCTCTTTGTACCTACCTGTCCGTGCGTACCGATCTTTTCGAACTGTAGCCATTGAAGTGGTGCAAAAGTCCATCGAGACTTTGGTCAGCGGCTTCGGCGGCTCGCTGCCGGATCTGGATATGACGGCGATTACCATCGCCGTACTCGTTTGCGCGATCGCAGTCAAGATCGTGCTGTGGTGGATCTGCTCGCGCATTGCCAGCAACTCGTCCTCGGCCGACGCACTCGCGCAGGACCACCGCAACGACGTCTTCAGCAACACGGTGGCCGTCACGACGTCGCTGCTGGCGCACTACCGCCGTGACTGGTGGTACGCCGACTCGATCGGCGCCATCGCCATCTCCGTGTACATTGCGTTCAGCTGGCTCGCCACGGGCAAGGAACAAGTCGAGCGTCTCATCGGACTGCGTACGTCTTGGCTCGCCGTCTCCACACCTCAGAGGATACCATACTAACTGGTGTTGTTATTATCTCGTGCGATAGGCGCCAACACGGATTTCATCGAGCAGATCCACGAGCTCGCGGACATGCACCACCCGCTCATGAAGTCGGACATTGTGCGCGCCTACCACTTTGGCAACAACTACCTCGTGGAGCTCGAGGTCATTCTGCCGGAGAATATGTGTGTGCGCGAAGCCCACGACATCAGCCTCGCGCTCCAGAACAAGGTCGAAGAGCTCGACAATGTCGAGCGCGCGTTTGTCCACGTGGACTATCTGTCGCGCGACTACGATGAACACAAGGACCCGACCATCCGCCGCGATTCGACTTGATTCCGCGTAGAATCTTGAAGAGGACTGTACTATCGTTGAGGCTGCGAGCCTGCGACGCGGCAAAGCCAGTTTGCCACGGTGGCGAGTTGAGTTGCCGTCTGCCACGTCGCACTTCCTGTACAGTCCGGTAGACAGAGAGACGCTCATCCACAATACACCACCAATACGATAACGACAATGCTTTGCTCCTTCTCACTCGATTTCCATTGAGCCGTTGCCAATTCTGTACTGGACCATCCCATTGTTGGTATCCACGCACTGCAACGAATTCATCTACGTGCCGTGCACGTGAAAGGCGAGGAAGATCGCCAGCAAATCTTAGTGTCGTGCTGTGTCTGGTATAAGTGAATTGGGTGCGACAGTCATAATGTACGGTGTGGTGTGGGTTCAATGGGCTCAACTTGCTGGCGTCAGTGTGAGGCTCAACTATCTGGCGAGGTGTCCAAATCCACTCATCCTGTGCAGTGGCATCCACGTTTGAAGTTACTGTACCGGTATCCGGTAGATGAGAGGGGATCGGTCGGCATGCAGTCAGTGCCAACCGCGATCAACTCATCTCATCCATTCCCACGAGGCTCGATGGCTCGATGGCTCGATGGGAAAATGGGAAAATGGTCGGAGCCGCTGACTCGACTTGGGTCGGCTGCGGTTGCTCGAGTCTCGAGTGGCTTGAGCTGGATTGTGGATTTTGTTGTGGAGCGTCAGCTGAGATTGGACAGGCACTCCGTCAAAGTCCGCAGCAGTGAAACGCACAGTTCGCACCACACCACGATGTGAGCTGATCGGGAGCCGCACACTTCACCACGTGCGCGTCAGACTTCCGCTGAACCAGCGTCTGGTCCAGAGTCTAGAATCCATCATCCCTGTCTTTCGTGCACCTGTTGGCTCCCCAAGCCCACACTCGACAATGATATGAATGTTCGAAATTAAACAACTTTCCTGCCGGACACACACACACATTCGATGCGCCTTCAATTCCTCCAATGTCTAATGCTACGGTGCACCTACGAGGAATGCGTCACCGAAGACTTTCACGCTATCGCGCGCGGGTACAGCGTCAAAATCAGTTGATGATGGCCTATCATGCATCTTTTGCTGACATTATCTAGTGGGTTTTCTTCCGGTGGATCCCTCGCAGTGGGTCCATCTCGTGGGGTTTTGTCTGGCTCGGTGGCTCCTCACGCTCACGTTCACGACCCCGCGGCTCGCTGGCGTAGGGAACGAGGAGCAGACTCAACGAAGCTGAAACGGTCAGCACTTGAACCGCCTCAGCATTTTGGGGGGGGGGTCGATTGGTTCCGCAGATTGCGGCACCACGCGTTCTGTCAGCAAGACTCAAACATTGCCAGCATTTGGCGCGTGCTCTGGTCATGTTTCTTTGACAGCCAGCAGCAGCCAGAGAGAACAGCAGTGTAGCCAGACGACTGCGCCGCGACAGGTGCTTCAACTGCCGTCCAGAACAGACTGCTGACAGCATCCTATTACTGAACTGAGCCACGTACTGTAAGATTCCTGCGGTAAGAACACTGACAGCGATGAAGGAAGCCTTCAGCACCATGCAAATCTCGGCGAACTCCATGAACTTCGCCACAGTAATGCTGGTGTGGCCAAGTTCTTCATTAGAATTAGCAGCTGAGATTTTCGGGCAGATCAAACAGTAGAACCCAGAGTGGCACGGGGCTCACGATCTTGGAGGATCGTGTTGACACTCGCGGGAAATCTTTTCCTTCGCAATGGCACTCACGGTCTCTGATATGCCAAACCACAGACTCGATCCGCAGAACCCTCCGGCCGAAGGTTGAACCAAATTTACAAATGTATTGACATTATTGGATCTCTTCCCCATGCCCAGGTTTGTGAGTATTTCGTTGTGGGAATTGTGGCGCAGTCCATTCTGTCCAACCGTGTTGTCAAACATGAAATTGGAGGCACAAGGCGACGCGCGCTTCTTCTGTCGTTGTTAAAATTCGATGGTGTACAGTACGCAGAACAGGACACAACCGCGACGGCAACGACCTGTCCACAGTACAAGTGCACTGCGCGGCGCGTGAGGCCGTTTTCGTCAAGTGAGACCCAGTTTCAAATTGCAAAAGCGTGCTTGCATTGAACGGCGCGATCTGAGATTCACGCTGAAAAGTTCAAGCAAATCTGGCCTCTTCACTCACTGCAAAACTCCAGCAACAACCAGATCGATCGACACTCAAATGGCGAGTGCCGATTTCGGTCTCAACTGGATGTTTACCCTCAAGCATCAGCGCTGGCCAATCAATCGCTAAAGAAAGGCAATTGTGAAGAGCTCATGTCGAGTTCAAGTCAGTCTACACGCCATATTCCAAAACACGGTCTATTTTATCATCATTGTGACGATTCACTCTTGATCTTTTCTCCCTGTTTTGCGAATATATTGTCACTTCTCAAGTTGTAGTACCTACCGTGTTCTGAAAATATATGGATCTCATCCGCCTTTCTCGCCTTGCCCATCAGGATCGCCCATCCCATGAGAAGCGGCAACCGTATGAAACACAATTTCGTTCTTCTCTCTCTCTCTCCCGAAATTCCTCACTGTCCGGACTGACGGCACGCTGCTGATGTTGATGTCTGGTGTGTCACAGTAGACACACGGAAGAGAAAAGGGCGGGGAGCCCAGAAAAAGAAAAGGATCGGGTGCCTCTCGGCTGCGCTGACGTTGGACCAAGTGCCGGACGCCACGGCCGCAATCACGTTCCGCAGCGGCTGTTGGACGGCTTGGTCTCCGATCCGGCCCTGCGCGCTCTCTCGCGCCGGCACTTGCATCCCCACAAGCACACACACAACTTGTTCGTTCATTTCTCCATTTACGGAGCCGGTCGACTGACGCCAACCGCATTTGCCCGCCCGTCTAGCCGCGCCTCCCCGCAACGCACCCACACAGCCCACAAACCGTCTGTGATCAATCCTTACACTCGCTGCGCTTGTCCACCTCCACTCTCACGCGTCGCAAACCACGCCGAGTCCACAACGAGTCCTCACTCTCCATCTCTCTCCCTCTGTCACACACACGCTTGCCGATTTCCATGGACTCTTCTCGCTCCGGGCTTCTGAGCCAAGGTGAGAGCCGCGTCAGTTCGGCCACGTCCAACAGCGGCGGCCCCGTGCTGCTGACCACCGCTCAGAGCCAGAACAAGACGCTGCTTCCGCAGGCCGGCGATGTGCTGTCGATCGAAGTCCAGGCGCGTAACCCACGCCGCCGCTTCCCTCTGAGTGAAGAGTTCTTGCCGCGCGTGACGATCTCCCGTGACCAGATCGAGCTGCTCAAGCGCCAGTGTCTCGTCGAGATGAACCGCGTGCTGCGCAAGAGCAACGCCGTGTGGGCCCACAGCGAGCAAATGTTTGACGGCGGCAGCAGCGAGTGGAAGTCCCACTTCACGAGCAAGCAGCACCACCTCACGCTCTACCGCCGCAAGCACGAAGACAGCACGCCCGCCATGCGCCACTTCCTCGCGCGTGGCCAAGTCTCGAGCGTCACGCTCAAGGATCTCGAGTACGGTCTCTACTGTGACACCACGACCGACGAGCGTGCCGTCAAGACCGACTTGTACCGTGATTTGTTCCTCGACGCCGCCGTGCTCAAAGTGTTTGAGCGTCAGCGTCCCGACGACGCGTTCCACTTCTTTGGTCTCAAGTGGCTCGCGTACGTGTCGCCCGCCGACAAGTTTGTCTCGCCGCGTGACTACGCTTGTGTCGAGTACTCGCGTACGGTCGAGACCCAGAGTGGCGAGAAGCTGCTTATGAAGGTCGTGCTTCCAGTCGACTCGGACGTTGTGTCGGTCATGCCAGAGCGTGAGTACGATCTCGTGCGTGGTGCCATGGCGTGTACGTCCATGTACCGATACGACAACAACGCCCGCGCCGTGCAGGTCTTTGCCGAAGGCTCCTTGGACCCAAGCGGCAGTGCCACGAGCTGGCTGGGCAAGTCGTTCCTCACGCACTTTGCACCGACGGTCGTGAACGTGGACAACTGTGCCGACGTCAAGCACTTTATGAAGCACGGCCGTGTGCTCTCGACCGACGACTTCCAGTCCAAGGTCAAGGAGGCCAAGATGTCGGAGGCCCACAAGCACTGCGCAGCCTGTCTCAAGACCTTTGGCTCGAGCCTCATGAAGAAGACCCACGCGAGCTGCCGATGCTGCGGCCAGTTCATGTGCTCTCGCTGCGTGATCCAGTTCACGCTGTGTCTCCCGTGGCACGAGAAGCGTAATGCCGAGCACCCGAGTGCCGTGATCGACGAGAAGTTCTGTCTCAAGTGTGTGTGTCTCGTTCGTGCCCACCGTAACGAAGCACCAGCGCCAACGACGACGCGCAGCACGACAAGCAGCGGCTTCACGGGCTCAGGCCGTGGGCTCACGAGCCAAATGACTCGTCTCAACTTTGAAGACGCGCCGCTGCCGTCGCAGGAGCTGCTGCAAGAAGCCCACGGCGCCCACAAGCCCACGGGTGTCGAGCGTCTCCGCATGCTCAAGGAACGCCACTTGGCCAAGGACAAGCACCGCAACTTGGGTGAGCGTGCCGCTCTGCCAGAGGAGACGGCCAGTGCTCTCAAGAACATGGAGCAGGGTATTGCTGAGCAAGAGGAGCTGCTGCGGAATATCCAGTACGAACGGATGCGTCGCGAGCAGCAGCAGCGCATCCAGTTCCAGCAGATGCAGCAGCAGATGCAGCTCCAGGCCCAGCAGCAGTACTACCTGCAGCATGCGGCGTCGCTCTCGTCCAGCCAGAGCAGCGTCCGCTCGAGCCAGTGGAAGCCGTCGGCCAACCGCATGACCGACGCGTCGATCACGTCGTCGGCGTACACGGCCGACACGTACGAGTCGTTCGACGGCACGGACGAAGATGTGTTTTCCATCGTGGAGGAGTCGGGCTACGACGTGCCATCCCCCGTGCGGATCCACTCGGCACGGCGTCAGCACGGCACGGCCGGCTTTGTATGAGCCAGTCAACTAAGGCCAACGCCAGCGGGAAGCGGGAAAGGGGCTAGCAGGGTAGATAGAGAGTGCGTTATTTATGATTGGAGTAGTAGAAGAGACCTCAACAGTATCTGTGGTTGAATCAAAACATGTTCATTGTCAACTGAGAGGCGTGGGTACAGCATCTATTGATGGAGGGCCCAACGATCTCACACGGACGCCTGCTAGACAAGGAGGTTTAGACGAAGGTCTCCGATATCCCTGTACGGTATCGGATACCATGTGCGTCCCAAGATGTGAGCTTTGCGTTCATACTAAACGTCTTTCATATTTACTCACAACTACTACGGCTGAAACTAGCGACTGCTTGTCTGTCTATGGGGAGGTGATGCTCGTGTTCGGGTACCCTGTGAAGGCCCCGCGGTTACGTTCCTTCTGGATCTCGTACAGCAACTGGGCCTGGTCGGCGATGGAGCTCTCGACTTGCTTCTGCATGGCCTTCTGTGCCTTCTTAGCTGAGCGTGGAGGTCCCGCCGCTGGGTTGTTGTTTGGAGGCGTGGCCGTGGCTTCCGGCAGCGACGACGGGGCCGACAGGAACGATTCGTTGGAAGAGATCGTTGAGGACTCACTCAGCGAGATGCTGTTGCTCACGGCTGGCGGCATCACGTTCGACGGCGTGCGCGTGGGGCGGTTGTATCGGATCGCTGGCCCCATCGAGGCTGACAGCGACGACGCCACGGATGACGCCGAGGACGACAGAAGCTGGCGACGCAGCACTTCGTCCTGGATCTTCTGGATGCGAGCGAGCAAGACCTCTTCGCTTTCGGACTCGTCGCCGTCGATGGTCGTGCTGTGGCGCATGAACTCGTCGTCTTCGTCTTCGTCCAACGCCGACGCGTCGATCAAGTAGTCGGCGTCAAAAGACGAGAACGAGATCGAGGACATGTTGCTCTCGCGGTTGTTGCTCGACATGTACGGCTGCTGATGCATTGGCAACGACGGCGGCGCTGCTCGCTTGGCCACGTGCGTGTGGAGTGGCGGAGCACTCGCTGTCCGCACGAGCTGCGGCGCAGGACGCACGTCCTGCACGTCCAGTGCACTCGGACGCAAGGGCGGTGACGTGGAGTAGTCCTCCTCGCCTTCATCATCCGTGTCCGCAAGCAGATCCTCGATCCGCAGGCGAGCGTCCTGCTTGTACCGTGGCGCACTCAACGCTGCGGCCGTCAACGCAAACTGCTGAGCGATCGGTGGTGGTGGCTGCTGGGCCACAGGCGCCTTGGGCATCGTGAACCGTTCTTCCTCTTGGACCGTGAGATGCGTGATTTGGCCGAGCTGCGGGTGGCGTACCGACGCGAGTTCCTGTTCGGTTTCGGAGTGGTAGTCCACGAACTCGTCCTCGTTGTCGCTGTCTTCATCGTGCGCGTGGATGCCCACAGAGAAGCCCGACTGCGAGAAGCTCGAGTCGATCGACATCTTACCGGCGTCCGGGTGCACTCGGTGGCCGCGTGTGGTGTGGTCCTCCTCGTGGGCTCCGTGGAGATCCAGCGTCGCGAACGGCTTGAACGTCGTGTTCTGCGACTGGTCAAAGTCTCCGATACTGAACTCGCTCGTCGTATCATCATGGTCGTCGTCGCTATGGTGATGCTGATTGTGGTGGTGGAACTGCGAGTGATAGTGCGGCTGTGCGTGGCTGGGCAGTGGCGTCTCTGGGATGAAGAAGTCTCCTTCTTCGTCTTCGTGGCCCATGATCGGGAAGTCGTGGTGGTCTTCGTCGTGCTCGTCAGCTTCCTCAATGGACACTGGCATGTGGCCGCCTCCGACACCCTTCTCCCACGAGTTAATGCGAGTGCGTCGTGCAGACATGCGCGTTGATGTCCGCGCCGTCTGTCTACTCGACGACGTGCGTGAGGTCTCGCGACGCACGGCCACCTTCTTCATCTCCACGCAACGTCGACACACCTTGCCGACCATGACAGCGTCGTTCTCACTGGCGACTCGCATGCGTCCTCGTCGGCCCGGTCCTTCACCGCCTAGCGTCGCAGGCAGATCATCGTCGTCGTCGTCGGCAAACGGGTTGGGCTTGCGGCCCAAGCCGTTGCTGGTCGTGCTGTACTGGTCGTGCATCGGGTACGCGCCGACGCTGCCGGCGTACGTGAGCAGGAAGTACTGCGTGCAGGAGCGACAGATCACTTCTCCGCAAGCTCGACAGTGGTGACGCATGCGACGTCCGAAGCGGAACCGCTTCTGGCACAGAGCACAGGCCTTGCGATCGGCGTCAGCGACCCACTCGGTCGCGAGGTCCAGCGTCAGCTTCTGCTTGTCTTTTGGCGTATCGTTCTGGCCGGTCTCGGCCGAGGCCGTGTGCAGCGTCCATCCGGCCTTCCAGAACTTCTTCATGAGCCGCTCGATCAAGAAGATCGGCACCTTGCCCTTGGGGTGCGCGAGGCCCTTCATACAAACCGTGAGCACGCCGTCCATGTCGTCTCCTTGGTCGGGGTGGCCTGGCATGGGGGGGATGTGGGACGGGCCGTCCATCCAGTACACGTACGCGGCCTCGAGGTGTGCTCGCGTGAGACCAAAGTAGGCCTTTTCACCGCCGAATTCATCGAGACTCACAGACTGGATGATGCGATACAGCATACGCTGGCCGAGTGCGTTGATGTGGGTGCCCGAGTGCTCGAGGTACACGAACTCGCGGTGGTTCACGATCTTTTCAAACGGCGTCTTGAGCGCCGTCCACTTGAGTCCCAAGTACCAGAACGGGTCAAACTGCTTGGCGCCTTCCAGCGTCTGCATGATACAGCAGTCCAGGTACGCGTTGCCGTAGCTCTTGCTCAGTTGCTGACGCTGTCCCTTGGTCGTCTCGCAGTGGATGGCCGACACGACGTCGTCCAGCGTGTAGCCTGCGAGTCGCACGCTACCCATGAACGCACGGCCGCCTGCGCCGCCCGAGCCACGCTGAGCACTCGTGCCCGGCGTGCTTCCATTCACGCCAGAGCCGCCTCCAGACGAGTCGTCCGATGAGATACTGGAGCTTGTGTTTGTCGCGAACGCGTGCTGGGCCGCGGTCGAGGTCTTGACCGCCTTGACGGGCTTGGAGGTCGTCGTGGTCTTCATCATGAAGCACGCTTCGGGCGATCGCTGGGAGACCTTCCAGCCACGCTCACGCGCCGCGTTCACATTGGATCTTCCCCACGTTGGGCCGTCGCGCAGCACGTCCTGCGCCGTACGCACGGCAAACGCACGCAGCTCTTCATGTTGCTCGGGTGTGATCCGCACGCGCGGCAGCGCACGCTCGGGCAGCGGGAACTCGAACCGCTGGGACGTCATGTATGGTTCTGTGGTGTTCGCGCTCAATCTCGGCAATGGGAATGGACGACGTGGAGATATTGAGTGGGTACTCACTGGAACGTAGCGTCTCGTCGCGAAGAGCTCTTCGATCGTCGCTTTCGCGGCGTGGCGCTTGGATCAGTTGTTGCACACGTCAATGCTCGTCCGATCGCTGGATGGCAGTCGCTCGCTGCGTGCTTCTGTGCTTCCGTGCTGCGACGAATCGAAAAAGGCGAAAAAGGCGGCGACGCTGGCCGAATGATACGTGTACAAAATGCGAAGGCGACTGACTGACAGGCACTTGCACCAGTCCACGCAGTGTGTTGGTAATGCGGCGCCACGTACGTAATACGGGACCACGGGACACACGCGAATGCCGGTGTATGACTCAAGGATGAATAGTAGAAGCAGACCAATTGGACGATGCAGACGCGGAGAATCCCAGCGAGGCGGATCGTGGTGACGTCAGCTTCGATGATAGAGTGGAGTGGCGCGCTTGCTTGCTTCCTTCCGAGTCAATGATGCGGTGGAGAGCGAGTGAAACACAACACACAGTCACACCCAGCGGGTCGGACTCTGGAGACTCTGAGGCGAGAGACAGCAACTACCCAGCCAGCAGGTGAGCAGTGCGAGTGTGTTGCGTGATTGAATCGACGACCAGTCACGACTCGTGTTGCAATCGAATCCCGATGGATTCGCGAGAAAAGGCCGGCGCGTGGAGTCTACGGAGGAAGGAAGATGGGTAATGCGGCGAGGGACCGCCGACCAGCAAGAGGAGAGGAGCTGCAGGAAATGAATGCAGCATTCCGTTGCACGGGGGAGACCGAGACGACCGGCAGCATTGCCCCGTCGGTCATCGTGGCGGTCGCAATTGACACAAGAGCTGCTGGACCAGTCCCGGCTCTGGGCCCAGGGTTTCCCAGCAGCTCACTTCACTCTTTAGACCCTCTACCCTGTGTTGCGTTATTTTAGTACACAGTGGAGATGAATGTGAAGAAAAGAAATACAATGCACTAATTTAGTGTGGTGCATGGTGACCTCAGCGCCTGCTGGTGCAGTCAGATGGTCGAGACTGCGACTGACGTCACCTAGCCCTGGTGTCTGTTTGAATGTAGGTACGCAGCGGGTACGCAAGCATGGGTACAGTGGTTACGCACCGGGTTTCGCAAATATGACCATTTTTGACTTCGAAGTTGCACGCCCCAGTTTTCTCCATTTTCCCCAGCATTCCCAAAATGGAAAGTGACCAGCAGAGCGATGGACAGACAAAACCCGTAGGATTCATCTGTGTCTGACAATAGAACCCACACACATCCTGGTATGCTCCTTCCCACACCTTCCTTCGTCTCTTCGTCTGTCGGCATCGACACGGTCTTCGATGGTCACTTTGCTGTTGAATACTGCATTTTGAGGAATTGACGTCGGGTTTTGAACAAGTGGCACCAGTACCTTCAACTGCAACTCAGTCCAGTAGCTCTTCGATCCAAAAAGGCCGAAATTGATTTCCCATGGCGTCACTATGAGGATTCTCTCCAAACTTTCGTAGAGTCGAACAGCGTACAGTCAAGCACAGTCCAGCACTGTCCTCACCACGAGAGGCTCCTCGCCGATTCGGCTCCTGCCTGCATCTTCCCACAATTGCTGAGTTTTGATTTCCGCAACGTGGCTCGTACAGTACATCTCCGCGACGCTCGCTCATCTCGCTGCTCTCCTTCACGGACTCCACATTGAAGCTGAGCAGGGGATCCATGATACTGTTCTGTACCCGTAGGGCCAAGGGAGTCCGCGTTTTGAGTACGGTACTAGTATTGCCCAGTGCAATACACACATCGTAGTGAGCCAGAGCCTTTGGTCAGGACTCGAGAGTCCTGAAGGTTCGCCCTGAATGAACGCATGCATGTCTTCCTTCGTCCTTGCACAACTTCTACATGGTTTCAGAGAGAAAACGTCGTTGTAAGCCATGTTGATAGAGCGATCATCAAGGTGCGACACGAGTGTAAGTGTACCCCGTCGTTCGTCTTGTGCTTAAATGAATGAGTCTGCTTCACCGAAGTCTGGACTCATAGACCAGACCGGGATCCGTTTCCGAGGTTGATAGCCTGAGTCAGGACTCGGTGGCTTCTCTGGGTTTTGACTACTCAGGCCATCGGTCATGTGCTTCAATGTTTAAGTTGGCAGAGAGCACGCAGGAGACCGTGGCGTCAGGTCTTCAACGCGTGTGACGGCCTGACGCCACAGCCATAGTCGTCGAGAATTGGGCAGCAGCGGCAACATAGAGACGTGGACGCGCCGTCAGCGCAGCGAAATGGATTAATACACGCACGGCAGTACTGGTATTACGCAGGAACTGTCTACAGTACAAGATGTCTAATCCTCCTTCTTGGTGATCACAAGCGGGCCGGCATTGTCGCCTACAGTCAGAGGCAAAGAGAGTGACGCATGTCAGACAAGGAATCCAGTGGGTACAACAGTCGCAGTGCTGAGGCAGACGTACCAGTCTCCTTGTTGTGCTTCATGTGGCTGCCGTCGCAGAGTGGGAACTGCAAGAAACAAGTCCAGTCGCATCAGTTTCCACCCAACTTCCACACAAGCTCTAATATTGCATCGAGACGTACTTTCTTGGACTTCCAGCATCTGCACACGGCGCACTTGCCCTTGCCCTTGGTCACGAGCTCTTCGATCTCCTTGATATCCAGGAAGTCGACGACCTTGTCCTTCTCTAAGTGGATCTTGGTGTTGACACGGCCAGGCTTCGCGCTCTTTCCGCCCGAGAACACCGACATCAAAAGTACCGCGATGGTGATGAGGAGCGGCGCGAGGTAGATCCAGTCGTCCTGCTTGAGCTTGAGGAAGCCCGAGAACGTGCGCGGCAGCGGCAGGCCCTTCAGGTACTTTGGCAGCTGAACCTGTGGTCATTTTAGGACGCCAAGCACACCATTTTGGTCAGAAAACATTGCGCTACCAAATAGAGATGTATATGAGTGTGTAGCATCCATGATAGTACCTTCAAATACTTGCGGATGACGTCCATGGTGGCGTGTGTGGGAGCGCTTGACGATTCCGAGGGTCTGATCTTCGAAAATGAGCAGCTCCCCACGACTTTGAACCACCAGAACACTGATAAAACCTCAAGTTGGACAATTTTAAAACCTCGTTTTTAGACCGTAAAACCTTGCAAAAGGCAATAAAACCTCCTTTTGGAATCATGGATGCGTGGCCGGCTGACTGATGTGGGCCACACGCATGGCTACATTGACGCGGCTCAATGGTACGGCGTGAGGATCGTGTGGTCATACACGACGCCGTTGGCGTTCAGGACAAACTCCAACTGCATCGTCTCGGCGGTGGTAGTGACGCGAAGGTGGCCGTAGTCATCAGTGTGGACGAGACTCCAGTTGCCGTATTTGCTGGAGAACCCTTCGTTCGCGAGCTCAAAGCCCGCAGAGCCCACAACTATATGGACTGGCGCCGACTTGCCGTCGTTCACGCACTCGCCACGATACACTGCACAGCTACGCTCGTATGAGTGCTGGTGGCCAGCCTAGAGGCGCCATTGTCAGTCAGTCAGATCTGCTGGGAAGCCGTCAGTGGGTACTATGGACGTACCATCACGAGGTTGACTTTGTATTTGAGCAGCACGTCTTCGACTTCGTCTCGCAGGTGCTTGCCCACGCGCATGTCCCTCTCGAGAGTGTTCTGCGTCGAGTACATCATACGGTGTGTCGTCACGACGATCCATGGCGTTTCGCTGCGGTCCACACTGGCCAGGTCTTTCTTGAGCCACTCGTGCTGGCGAGAGCCGCGTGTGAAGTTGTGTTCGGACGAGAGCTGGATCACGTGGACTCCGCCGTAGTCAAAGCTGTACCAGAAGAGCGATTTGCCAGTTGCCGGGACTAATCATGCAAGAAGCGTTAGTGAGTTGTTGAACAACGAGACGCTTGGGCGGGTCCTTACCATGCCAGCGGTGGACCATTGGGACAGAGCACTCGCCATACGAGTCTTCGCCGTAGTTTCCCCAGTCAGGATGAAACCCTTCAGTCTCTGGCTCGCCACTGGGATCGCGCTCACCACCACTGGTGTAGTCAGCCTCATCTACAGTATAGAGACATAGAGGCAGTCACTGAGAAGCTCAGTCGTCTTGGGGAGTTGGTCGGACTGGGTTACGCACGATTGCCAACGCTGACCATGTAGGGACTACAATAGGAGACCACAAAATGAGTCCATCAGCTTCAAGCATCACCACGGAGAATTAGTTGGGCAAACGTACACTCGCGTAGCGTATGGCTCGATGATTTTGAAGAACTTGTCCCACACGGAGCCCTCGCCGCGAGCATAGCTACAAAGTAATAGTCCCATCAGTCCATCTACGACTACAATACTCAATTTCCACACGAATTACCGTACCTAATGTCGCCAAAGTGGAGGAGAAACGAGTCAAAGCCA
The DNA here is from genome assembly GCA_023336355.1 of Pythium dissotocum. Classification (NCBI taxonomy): domain Eukaryota; phylum Oomycota; class Peronosporomycetes; order Pythiales; family Pythiaceae; genus Pythium; species Pythium dissotocum. The sequence continues at coordinate 19,338 of JAADWY010000006.1, read as the reverse complement.
CGCTCCACGACGTCTTCAAACACACGCATGGCCGTGGATGAGGCCGCTGGTGCTGGGTCGACGCCCATGTCCGCGTACGCAATGAACTTGGTCTGCTTCGTCGTCTTTTCTGGTCGTGACCGGAACATCGCGGCCTCGCTCCAGCCGTCTTCCTCGTTGCCGTACTGGTAGAAGTACTGGCTGCCAGGCTTCAGATTTGTCAAGATCACCGTGTGCATGAACCCAGGGTCACGGAAAAGCCTCTGCGTAGTGAGGTTCGCAGGTGCTTGACACCTGCATAGAGAGAAACAGCCTCATGAGTCAAGTCATGGGTATTCAAATCGAAGTCAAGTGAAATTCGTACATATCGGAGGCCTTGTAGGTCGTCGAAGAGCCCTTTGAGTGACGGTCGAGCACCTCTGGAGTCAGTCCGTACTTGACTTCCGGTGTTCGATTAGAAGCGGAGTTAAACATCACAGCCATGGCGTTTTCCTGGGTCGTGAGTGCGATGTGGCCGTGCTTTGGTGCGTTGATCGAGTCCTTCATGCCCACGACCACGCGTCCCAGCGACTGGAACGCATTGGTGTGGACGTGGTAGTTGAAGTACTCGGCGCTGTAGTTACAACGCATCATATAGAGCCCTGTAAACGTCATCCACACGTCAGTTGTGTGTCTCTATACTCCATTATCCGTGGGTAGTTTGTGTACGAACCGCAGAATCTCACGGAGTTTGGTGTGGCGTCCGAGTCCGTGACATTCTTCCTCTGCAGGTAATCGTCCGGATCATTCTGTGGCCCACAGCTCAGTGTGAGGTAGTCTTTGTTCGTGAGTCGGTGCTCATTTCCGTGCCAGTACACGACCAGATCACCGCCGTCTTCCACGAGCTCTGGGTATGTCGTGAGCAAGAACGAGCTCTTCGCGTCGCGGTTCCACGACGCGAACGTGACGTACCCCACCGTAACCACCGCCAGCAGCAGCAGTAACACAGCGAACTTCTTCATTGTACGCCTGTACGCCCTTCTTCTGCGCTGCTTGCCGCCGTCCAGACGCTCATATCCATCATGAGTCCCTGCTCCCATCTTCGTCTTTCGTTCTGGAGAAATGAATGGATCACTTCAAGCAGCACCCATCTCTCATTGGTCAAAATTCCGAACTGCTATCAGTTCGTATCTATGGAAACTCGATCTGTTATTGGTTTGTTAGGTTCGATAGATTCGTCATGTTTGTCCCTTTGAGGAGCCCCCCACGACACGAGCAGCTCCGCTGGCAATCGATCCCCACGCAAGAAGGAAGCTCACGAAGCAAGCAAGCGAGCAGTAGATAGAGACGATGGTGGAGATCATCCTGGACCCGAGCATCCGCGATTGGGTGGTGCTGCCCATGATGCTGATCATCGGCTGCTCCTCGAGCATGCGCCACTACATCACGCAGCTTCTCAAGACCGAGAAAATCGCCGCCATCGACGAGCTGCGTCCGCTGTGCGTCACCCTATGGAGGGATCTATAAGAGAGGTCAGCAATGTGTGTTGACTTGGCGTTTGTATTTGTAGCAACACGGTCAAGCGCGCGCAGATCGCACGCATCAACTCCAAGTTCGTGAGCGCCGACGCCTTCGCCATGCGCCGCGTACGTTTCCAGTCTGTTCGACTGATAGAATCAATAGCAATGACACGACTGACACTGTATATGATGTGTAGCACTACTTCACGGCGTCACAGAAGAAGCACGGCATGCGCGGCGCGCTGCGTGAGAAGGTGAAGAACGAGGCGATGCACCAGATGATGAACCCGAACTCGATGATCGAGATGATGAAGGGCAACATGACCTTCATGGTGTCCAACTTTGTCATGATGGGCCTCATGAGCTACTTCTTCGGCGGCTTCGTGCTCGGTATGTTTCTCTGGTGTCTTATCGTTCGTTCACTTCACCAGGCTAATGGATTGTGGATCTACTACAGTCAAGGTGCCTTTCTCGCTGACGCAGAAGTTCAAGCTCATGCTTCAGCGTGGCATTGAGCTCAAGTACGTTGCCCTGTTTTATCGATTGCGGGCTCTGAAATGGAGGTTAAGTTATTAACGTTCTATGTGTGTGAACGATAGCACGCTGGACGTGTCGTACGTGTCGTCGGTGTCGTGGTACTTCCTCGTCATGTTCGGTATGAGCGGCTTCCTGACGCTCATCATGGGCGAGAAGACGGGCAACGAAGACGCCAAGGCCATGCAGATGCAGATGGGCATGGGCGCCGGCCCGAACGTCGGCTTCGACGCGCCCAAGGTCTACAAGCAGGAGCGCGTGAGCATGACGCTCCACCAGCACCAGTGGGCGTTGGAGCACGCGGAGCTGCGACTGCTTGGCGACCCGATCCCGAAGGCCAAGAAGGGTGGCGCCGCCGCCTCCAGTGCGGCCGCTGCGCCTGCCTCGGCCTCCGCGGAGCTCAAGAGCGCCAAGTTCAGCAAGGCCGCCAAGAACAAGAGATAGATATCGCCCACCAGGTCTGTCTGTCCCTTCATCATTTCCATCCATTGGTGAGACCTTGGCAAGCAACAACGACAGACCAACGAGTGACGTGGCTGAGAAGACAACACACACACGGGTGAGAAGCGAAGGCAGGTGATTTACGGTAATACGCGTATCTTGGCTTGTGTATTCATTTTGGTGGGGGATTCACTGTTCATCTGGAGCTCATTCATCATCGTGATCGCGGAGCTCTACGCGTGGTGGTCGGCTGACGGTCGTTCACTTCTTGCTACTGCTACTGCTGCTGGTATCGTTCTGACGCAAGAGCAAGTCCAGCAAACAGCGCGGCTGGTTCGACTTCTTCTCTGTCTTGGGCTTCCAGTGGCGCTTGCGCATGTTGGCAAACCAGTTGCGCACTTGCTGCTCCGTCAAGCCCGTCTTCTTGGCGATCTGGACACGCTCCGTACCGGAAGGGTACGGATTCGACTTGTGGTGGAGGAACCACGCGATCATAAACTCATTCGACTGGCGAGCGAGTCGCACGCGGTGGTTCGCACCACCAGAAGCAGTCGATGGAGGCGCAGACTCGGGGGTATGGACTGCCGGCGCTGGCGGCTGTCGTGGTGGTGGCGTGGCTGAGCTCGCCATCGTTTGGCTACGAAGACGGAGAGGTCTCAAAGGTGCCGCTAGATCCGGAGCTGGCAGACGTGCCGTCATGAGAGCCATCATACCATTCTCACGACGCGAGTCTGGCGTCCACTGCGCGTGAAGCTCCGCGATCGTGGTCTCCAAATAGTGGACGTTACCAATCGCGACAGCCGTGATGTACTCCCACGTTCTCGCGTAGTAAACCGTGAGCTTGATCATCAGCTCGTCGACTTCCTGCACGAGCTGGCGTGGCGTCCAGCGCTCTTCGTGGTTCGCGCCACGCTGGGAAAAGCCGAAGACGCGTTTCCAGTTGTCCTCGCTGAGCATCGAGCCTAGCTGACTCTGCGTGTACTTGTGGGCCTTGGTCTCCAACGCAGCAAAGTCCTGGGACTTCAAAGCCGACGTCTTTTCTCCTGGAAGTAGCGCCACGACGAGATCATCCGGCTTGGCGATGAGCATGCGCAGCGCATCCACGAGAGGACGCAGCGCGTGGTGCTTCACAAGCGTCGGCGCCTGTGGAAACACGGCGTAAAACGCCTCTTCGTCGACGTCCTCACAGTCTTCTTCTTCTTCTTCTTCTTCCTCGTCTTCTTCGGCTTCTTCGTCGATCTCGCTCATCGATCCATCAGCGTCTTGATCCAAGCTGAGCTGATGTCCGAAGACCGCATCGTGGCCAGCATCGCAGTCTATCAACGAGGCAAGTGGTGCGGCCTGCATGACTTGAGTTGAATTGAGTTGAGTGAATACTACTCGAGGTCGCTTTCGCTCTCGAGCCCAGGTCTCCAAGTGGCAAAGGCACCGCTGTACCTGGAGGAGCAGCTTACAGGTTGTTGCTTTTGCCACTGCTGCTCGCTTTCCTCTTTTCGTTTTGCCACGTCTCTCATGATGTGGTCTTTGTTGACCTTTCTCCAACGGAACTTTCCCCCCAACGGATGGACTTTCTCAGATGAATGGCCTCTGATTGGTGGAATTATCGTACTTAATTGAAATAAAGAGTTATGATTGGTCCATTGGTGAGCTCGGTGAATGACGAACCCATCAATCCATCAAAACGCTGTGCATGCCCCGGGTCCCAGGTTCCGAAACAAAACGCTACACCTGCCTGACTCATTACAACGGGCTCGACCCGATTAGCTCAACTGTGTGTTGCCACCTCGACTCAAACCGCCGTACCTGTTGTAGATTTTGCTCATTAACTTCGTCCCCTGGTCCCAGATGTCCTTTCTTGGCTTTGTCTCTCTAACTTCCCCTACTGCTTGGGCTGCTGCATGCGTCGCACGGCGATCATGATCACGCCGCCGCACACGAGCACTGCTCCTATGATGCTCCACGCGCTGATGGTCTCGTGCAGCAGAGCGAAGTCCCAGATGAACACGAACACGATGTCGAGGTTACGCATGACCGCTGCGATGCCGGCCTTCTCAAGCTGGAAGCCCCGCGTGAGGCACATTTGGCTGAAGAAACCGCACACGCCAGTGCAAAGCACCACGAACCACGTGAACGCCGACATATTGACCACGAACTCCTTAATAAAACGGATGTTTTAGCGCCGTCAGACAGCCATCAGAACATAGGAACACAATTGAACGTACACGTTGCACGATGAGGAGCCACAGAGCGGAAATCACGGTCGTTGTGAGCAGGTAGTAGTGGACGACCACCATGAAATGCACTTCTTGCAGGCGGCGCATGCTCACGTACACGATGGATCGCGCTACAGCGCCAAACAGCGCACACATCACGACGAAGGCCGATGCGTTTTTCATGGTGTCGTCGCTGGAAGCGCCGAAGATGAACGTTGGTCGTGATACACACACGATGCCCACGAACGAAAGCAGCGCGAAGCAGAAGCTGACGCGGTCGATGCGCTCCTTCAAGACTAGCGCTCCCTGCAAAAGCAAAGTGTTAAACGGAATCAATTCCAAGAAGTGTTCATACATATTTAGCAGGAAGGTCTCACCAGGAAGAAGGTCATGATGGGACTCGTGAACAGAAGCACACTGGCGTCGGCGAGCACCATTTGCTGCATCGCGAAGAAGCCCAGCGACATGGCGCACGTGCCGACGAGGCAGCGCGTCGCGAGCACGGCGTGGAACTTCTTGTCGACGCGAAGATCGATTTTGTAGACGCGCATGACGGCAAAATTGATGATCCACGTCGTCAGCGATCGCCAGAACACGATCTCCATCGACGGCATGGAGAAGGACGCGAACTTGACGAGCGTGGACAGCACGCTGAACAGGAACGCCGACATGGAGACCAGCACGATACCCAGAAGATGCGGCGGGATACCGAGCTGCTCGCCGGCGCCATCGTGCGCGTTCGGTGCGTTGATGGAGGGGAGCAGCGTGCGCGCCTCGCCGTTGGTCATGGTCATCTTGAGTTGTGAGACCGGAACCGATGTCATTCACAGACCGTGAATTACGGTCTCTAATAACTTGAGCTTCCTAGGTCCATACAGTCAGTAACGCCATTAAGCGCACCCTAATATTTACAAATCTCAAGGTAATTGAATCCCAAATCGCTTTAGTGACTACCTTGCTAATATGGTTTTGCCAGAACATGGAATATAACACGTCTATCAGATGACACCCGCGCTTAATGGCGAAACAGACTGTACGACGCTATCAGCATTCATTCGCGCAAACACTCTTCAAGTGTTTTTCGATGATCCGTCTCAGGATTCCGAAAAAGAGCCGAGTCAGGAAGAGCTCTTTTCCGCCGCCTGCGTCATCTCGAAGCGGGCGTTGACGCGGTTGTACAGAGCGTCCCACACGATCGTCTGCACTTCGTCAAAGATCGAGCGCGGTATTTTCTTGCCAGGCGTTGTGATCAGCTTCTTCATTTTCTTGTGTTGCACGGCTGTGATACTTTTGATACGACGAGACTTGACGAACGTCAGGAAAATGGTCACGACACTCGCACGGAAGGCCTTGGCATCGTGCTCGTCGATCGTGGTCTTGGCTTTTTCGATCGCAATCCAGAAATGCACGGTATCTTCAGCAAACTCCTTGCGAGCAAACATGATGAACGCATCAAAGAGCTCCGGTGGCGTCTCCTCCAGTAGCATCGTGCGAAAGGACTGCAAATGTCTAGAAGATACAGCATTCCATGTGAGACCGTGGCTTCACAAGCGAGCCAAATAGTGACGAACCGTTCTCGCTCCATTCGCTGGTACTCGGCGTACTCCTCGCTCCTGGCTGCATGCTCCAGCACGAGCGTGTCCTCTTTGCTAATCAACGCTGTCTCTCGCTTGGCGATGTATTCGTCCAGTCGCATATGAGCTTGACGGATGAGCGAGTGAGAAGATGGCAACCCGATGATCCGCAGGCGAAGGAGACGCTTGCAGAGCTCCACGGCCGAGTCGTATCGGGCGAGTGTGTCCTAACAAAGCCATCGTGAGAAGATCGAACGCCAAAAGCAACAAATGCAGATCCACTCACAACAACTTGAAGGGCGAGGTCTTGGGCGACGACCAGGTCCTTTTGATCTGGCGGCAAAGAGCTTTCGAAAGTGCCCAAAGCTGCTTGGATCGTGTCCAGACTGCTTCCCAAATCTTCGCTATGTAACTGGATACGAGCGAGACGAATGTGGATCTTCAGCATCGTCGGGTGCGCGTAGCCTAGCGACTCCTCGATCACTTGCCTCGTCGTCTCCATCAGCACTTTTGCCTTCGTCAGCTTGCCTTGTGTGATGTACAAGTCCGCTAGCTCAATCTCTGCTGGGTTATTGTAGATCTCTCCGTCGCCATTCCGCGCAGCGTGCTTCGCCGCTGCTACTGGAACATTGATCTGCATTTGCGCGATCTCTTTCTCTCGGATGGCTCGCTGCTTTCGCTCGTACTTTTCCACTTCAATGTCATCATGTACTATAGTCTCGGGGGCCACGGGCAGATGAAGGACGTGCTTGATCGTGGTGATGCACGACAAGCTTCTCTGGATGATTTCCTGCAGAGACTCCATTTGATTAAAGTCGACCTCAGTCTTGGGCTTTGTGCCGATCATTAACGTCGGCTCAAGTTCTTCATACTCGTGATGGCGCCTATGAGGAAGCTCATGAAGACGCGCGTGGCATTTATCACACAGTACTTGTTCACACAGGAAGCAGCGCTTGCGTGCACGGTCGGACTGACAGTTATCACACGAAGGGAACTTGAACCGACCGGACGGGTCGTTGGGTATCGGTGCAATGAGACCATTGCGTCGTCCTCGCTGCGCATATTTCCACATTTTCGTCCGTTCCGCTTCAAAGGCCTTGTTGCGCTTTGCATCAGTATGCAAAACCCGACGGCGGAGGCTCCATTGATGGCGCTTCGTTTCTTCTTCGTCTCCCTTTGGGTCGCCGTGTCTGCTTTCATTGCGCTCATGAATCGACGAATTCTCGTCCTCGCTAGCGCGGTCATCATCCGAACCTGCCTCTGAGGAGTCTTCCTTCGTCGGCGACGGTGACAACAAACTGGAACTCTTCGCAGTCTTGACCATTGATCGAAGACTGGCGAGACTTTCGTATGGCTCGCTCAGGCCAAGTCGTGCGGTAGGCTGAGTTCCGTGGCTCTTGGTGAGCATCTGGACGATATCGGGATGATTGTGGTCGTTCAAGTGCCGATAAGAGTCTTTGCCTTGGAAATCACGAGTGTGAAGAGAGCATCCTGCTTGCATCAGCACTTCTAACACCGTGGAATCCGCTCGATACGCAGCCTTCATCAACGCGTTCATACCGTGTCGGTTGGTCTGCAGCACACAGCACTTGTGTTCTATACACGCCAACACTTGCTCTGCCGATCCTCTCTCACTGACGACGAGTAGCGGCATTTCACCGTCCGGAGTCTCGTAATTCGGCCCGAATCCCACGTCCTCCAACGATAGCAGCTCCAGTATTCGGGGAATATCTCGATCTCGTAGAGCTTTTTCCATCGCCACAGTTCCTGGAGACTGACTCTGCGACTTGACGACTTGTTGAATCAATCGACTCGGCGCGTCAACCTCCAGCTCCTCTTGTTCTTGAACTTGAGCCATTAAACTCTCACGTGAGACCGACGACGTCAACAGTGCGGCGATGTGGCTGTACTTCCATCGTCGCGCGTAGTCCAACGCAGTTTGCTTTTGCTTGTCGCGCTTGTCTCGATCAGCTCCAAACGCCAAGAGGATCTTCGCCGTGTCGTAGTGTCCCGTTAACACGGCCTGCATCAACGCAGTCCGGCCTTGAGTCGTATTCGCCTGATTCACATCAACGCCAAGCCGCAACAGTGCCTTGAGAAGAGCATTTCGCCCCTTATCAGCAGCGAGAAGTAGCGGCAGCACGCCAGTCTGGGTGTCATACCTCAAATCTGCGCGAAAATCGATGAGAATGTGGAATGCGACGGCGTCGTCGACCATGATGCTCGCCAACAGAGGCGTCATACCGGCGTTTGACTCGAAATCCGACGACGAACCGAGCTCCAGCAGCCGTCTCAACGCCGCTCGCTTGTGTTGGAAGATAGCGCAGAGCACAGGCGTGAGTCTGTTGTCTGGACACTCGTGATTGAGCAGACTGGGCGTCACGGTCTTGTTGCCTTGCACTTTGGGGTCCAATGAATCGACCAACGCCTCGACCCGCGGCTCTACCAACGCACGATCCACTTTACTGTGCAGACTGGTCGTGAAGTACGACTTCAGGAGGCTTCTCACGCGGCTTCGCTTCTTCGGCAGTGCGTCCAGTCGCTGCTTGGCTCGTGCAGCGGACTCCATAGCCGCTTCCCTGGTCTCCACGCGAGTCTTGAGCTCTTCAAAACGAGCTTCTCCGACGAATCCAGGCGTCTCCAGCGCGACTCCGAGCTTCTTTGCCAGCCTCCTAATGTTAGCGGTCTGTTCGCACACCTCCATGTCCTTCTCTCGTTGAATCTCACGCTGCTTCAGGCGTTCTTGGTGGCGGTAGAATCGCATCATGGCGACCGAGAGTGCGTCTTCACGAGCCATTTCTTCGCAACGAAGAACCAGTTTCAAGCGCTCTTTCTCCAGCAGCTCCATCTCGATCTGATGCTTCTTCAACTCGCGCTGCTGGCGCCGCAGCTTGATGCGCTTCTTGCGCTCGAGCCGCGCATCGAGATCCCCCCACTCGTCCATTTTCCCATTTACATGTAACTTTTACTCTTTCCATCACTTTTGGCGTTTCAAGAGGTTTTCTATTCGAGTAGGCACGGTATTCACCCAACATATAGTCCACTATTCAGGACGTATAGGGTGGCCACTTGGGCCACCTTTGTGACGCGGGACAGTATCCCTCGTCAAACACTAAACGAGGGACAACATGGTCCTATCCGGTGGTTCTTATCGTGGTGTTGGGGAAACGCACGGCCACCTCAGGAGCTCCAGTTCATATTCCCGACTAGAATCTCACCACCCCACGCCTGTCAAAATGGTCGCGCGCACGCTGCAGAAGCTCTCAAGCCAGGGCACCTACGTCGCTAAGGAGCTCTCCGGATTCGGTATGTTCATCTCCAGTGTCTTGCGCATGTATCCACGTTGGTCTGGAGGCTGACGCGTGTGTCGTTGCTGTGTTATGACCGATTGAATAGCCGGTTGGGCCGTGCCTGGTGGCATCCTCGCGGGCTGGCTCGTGTGGCCGGGCCTCACGCCAAACTTCAAGCAGGAGGCGCTCGGCATCAAGCCAACGCCTGCCGCTGGCTCGGCCGAGTTCGTGGCCGCCGCGCCAAACAACTTCAACGCCGTCGGCAAGTACAAGTACGTGAAGAACGAGATCGGCGAGCGACCAACGCTCGAGGAATAGATCGTCTCTCTTTGATTAAAGGCGAATGCGTTCACGACGATTACAAGAGAGAGAAGCAAGATAAGAGAGAAGAAGAGAAATAGAGCCTCGCGCTTGAATGAAAACCAACAGAAACATTGACAAGTCTACGCAGTGATCTCCCCATTTTCCGGTGGTCTCATTTCGAGAAAGGCCACGACGATTTTGACTGATACCCACAGCCACAGACTCATCCTTAAGACGCCTACTAGACACCGAGCGACTACTGCTCTGTGTGTGTCCAAGGCGTGGCGAGTCCGTTCACCGTGCGAACAGTTTGATGTCGTTGAGGTACACGACCTCCTGGCCCTGGCCGGAGGCGTCTGGCCCCCACAGGTCTCCTCTGATCCACAGCGTTTCGGCAGAGCTGAGCACGGCATTGAAGACTGCGGAAGACAGCGTCTCGCCCGACGGCTCATCGATCCAGCCAAAGTCCTCGCGGAGAACGACCGAGTAGTACGTCCACGCCGACTGGCTTGGCAATGGGAAGCCACTCAGTGGGAATGAAATGTGGTTGCCACTGGTGTCGAAGATGGAGACTTGGCCGCGACGTGAACGTGCGACGCCGTTGCGACTCGGAGCGAGCATCCTGAACTGTAGGCGGCCGCCGTAGCTCAAAGCCAAGGCACTGACCAGCGTCGGAGGCGCCGTGAATGACCACACATTGCGGTACACAGGGCCACACGGAAAGCCCGGCGAGACACTGGGCAGCACGCCCACTGTCGTACACGACGAACTGGACGCAGAAGGGCAACGCAGGAAGCCACTGTTCTTCTGCTGGACGCCACGCGTGGAAAGATCGTTCACAGTGCCGCCGTTCTTGACCACAGCGTCAAAGTTCCAGCCAAGGACAAGTCCGTTCGTGACGATCTTGATGGGCCACTGCAGTTGCCTGAGCAGCTCAGACCGAGTGAGCAAACGCGACCACACGTTCACGTGCTGTACATCAGCTTCCAGGCCGCGGCCTGGTGTCGTAGAGCACTGGACGGGTGGATCGGTTGTCGAGGAGCCTGAGACGCAAGGAGAGCTGGCATCGAGAAGCTGCCCGACCGCGAAGAAGCCGCCTGAGCTGAGGGTGAAGCCCACGCGGTAGGGTCCTCCGTCGAAGGCAAGCATGCCGTTGTCGTACAGCTTGACGCGGCCGTCGTCACTGTCCCACGTCAACGCGACAAAGTGCCACGCTCCGTCGGTCACGTCCACGAAAGTCGTGAGGCCGCCACGTCGCCCTTGCTGGAGAGCATCGACTTCAAACGCGTCAATAGCGATCCGTAGATTCGTTGGATCACACACAGCCAAGTCGACTGTGTTGTCGTCAGAGTCACCAGGCGCCAGCGGAACCGCGTACGAGAGAATGCAGTTGTCGGTCGCCTTGGACGTTGTTCGGATCCAAAAAGACAGAGTCAACGCCTACAAACACAACGAGAGCATGGAGATGAGTAAGTCGATTCTAGGCGAGATGGGGGATTGCATAGGAGAGGAGGATGCCTTACGCTGCTAGGGAATGAGGTGACAGGTTGGACTGTCGCGACGTATCTGTCGTCGCCTCCTTGGAGGCTGAGCACTCGGAATCCCGACTTCACGTCGTCGCTCGACGTCAGACTCGCACCAACCTCACAGGCAAAGGCACAGGCGCCAGTGGGCGACGCAAGATCACACTTCTGGTCGTATTCAGCGTCACCAACGACCTGGTCGATCGCGAAGAGGCCGTTCGAGTCGACTCGAAGCTGGCCATTTGCCGACGGGCCGTTTTCCACGACGCTCCAGCCGAGTAAATTGAATCTGCGGTCTGTCGGGGCAGGGAAACTGGACTGCTGGAGCACCACGCCATCGTCGTAGTCGTAGATCCGCACGGTCGTCTCTGCAAAAGCCCCCAACGTCGCGTCTGGGGCCCGCGGGTCGTCCAGGATCAGCGTGAAGGACTCAAAGAAGTTCTCCTTGACGGAATCGTCGATGATCTCGATCTCGATGGCTTTCTCCTGGTCGCCGATCTCGAAACTGAGGAACATGGCGTTTAAGTCTGTGCTGCTGGGCGATACGATGCGGTAGTCCACGCCGTACGTAGCCGTCTTCGTTGTCGATTCTAAATGGAAGGGCAGCGTCACTGCGGCATTTGTTCCTTGTTGCCTCAGCACTCGTACGAAGAGCCGACTGGTCTTTTCTGTGATACTCTGTAGATCCGTTTCGAATGTGAAGAGTCCATTGCGCTGGTAGCCTGTTACACCAAACGATGCCGACGAGGAGGTTGTCGCGACTGCGGTCACTGCTTCTATCTGGGAAGACAATGCGCTACTCGGATCAGCGATCGCAATGAGATTGTTTCCGGCAGATAGTAAGGCGCTCGCTGGGTTTTGCAGCTGGCTTGTCAGATCGTCGACGAGATCGAGGACGCGCGGGTCGACCACGTTGTCGGACGGCAGCAGCTTGAATTTGACGATCACAGAACCAGCGATGAGCTCCAGGATCTGGATCCGTGAGGCGTCAATGCCTAGTGCCGTCGAAAGCGCACTGGTGAAGCCGTCCTTGAACGCTGTCTCTGCGGGTGAGCCAGCTGGGATGTCGTTGATATCCTTGTCGAGCTTGAGTGACACCGTCGCGACATCACGGTTAACCACAAGCTGTGGTGCTGATGAATCGCTGGTTCCACTGGACGAGCCGCTCGAACCAGTGCTCGAAGAGCTACTACTGCTCTTTGACAAGTCCTTGATTGGAATGCCAGTGAAGAGCTTGAACGTTGACTGGCTTTTGAACTTGTAACATAGCGCCATGGAGGTCGTAGGCTTGGTGAAGTCGAAGGTCGCGGTGCCTCCGATCACGTTTGCAGCCACACTGCCTCCCACCGCTGATAATGAATCGCAGTCATCGTCTGTCAGAGCCGGTGATGGATTCGACGAGTCAATCCACTTGGCAATATCGAAGTCTTGCTGCCCGATGCCGTTGAACTGAAACAACATGGTGGAGCCCAGTGTTGTTGGAGTTGACTGGAGTAAATCGATGCGTTGAATCGTCAGCACCTCGCAGAGCACGTCACCAAACATAAGAAAGTCCGGCACGTTGCCAAACTTGTAACACAACTTCCATGTCGAAAGCGCCTCCGTCAGCGTCGTGGTCGTCGGCGGCACGAACGTCACCTGAATCGTTGATGAGCCAGCGCGGGCGAGCGATGTGGTCGATGCTGCGGTTGATATGATCGAAGACGGCATCATCGGCTGGTACAGTTCCATGGTCATTGCAGAGCAAGCGAGAGCATCGGAAGGTACCCACGCGACTTGGTCACTGCTTGCCGTCAGCCCAAACGTCCCTGAGAACTGGAGACTGACAGATTGGCCAGCTACGATTGCGACGGTCGACGGCACCCAAATATCGGCAGTCACAACTGTAATCGTGATCGACGGGAAAACTCGGAATGGCTGGCGGTCGAAGCTGCAGCATAGCGCAAGCGAATCGTACGCTTGATCAAAGACGACAGTGGTCTGGGCGTCGGTGATTTGGACAACATTGAAGACTTTGCTGCAGCCGTTCGCCGTTTTGTCGCGTGTCCAGCCCAGTCGATCAGTGTTTGCGAGTCGAAAGCCCGTGATTTGTAGCGGAGTTGACGCCGTGGCCAAAAATGTCTTGCGGCTGATGTCTAGAATGCCGTACGTCGCCACGTTGATGCCCTTGGCGTAGGTATATGGTTCGTCTTGGAACCTGTAGCAGACGTGGTACACATCTGCAAGCGCCATCGGATACGTCGTAAACTTGCCGGTGAAAGTCAGGTTGCCGTCCGTTTGCGTGATGGTCATCGAAGTCGAGCCACCCGCCGTGTTGGAAATGCCAATGCCACAATCAGCGCTTGTCGTCACACTGATCGGAACGAACTTGACACTGTCACCTTGTTGGACGCCAGACCCAATTGGCTTCCATACTTTGGACTGCCCAACGACAGCGACTTTGCCGAGTCCTGTGATGTTCGGGTACCCGTAGTCAAGCAGATTCGTGATCTCTTTCACGGTCACCATGATCGAGGAATATAACCGGAACGGCTCTTGTTGGAACCTGTAGCACAGCCGCCACGGGATGCCTTGGGAGCCGAACTCAAATGGATACCACATCGTGCCATTTTCAAACACGCTGATCGTGCGTGCGAAGAGACCTTGAGCTGGCAGATCATCACAGTCTTCGTCGTTTTGAGCTGTATCACCGACTATCCATTTGACAGTATCTGTCGCCGATATCCCCACGCCATCGATTGCAATGAGCTTGAAATCGTCAACAACCGCTACTGTTGGCTGGCCCGCCGAGGTGTTTGAATACTGTCGGAGCGTCCAAATGGTCTTGATGTCGACCTTGAAGTTTTCGTAAAAGTAGAAATTTTCCGTGCCAAACTGATAGCAAAGCACGCGGTTGAGTCCTGCCGAGTAGCGGTCCGAGCCAAATTGGTAGCTGCCCGCCGTGATGCCTGGGATGTTTTCATAGACGTACACCGCGTTTTCTGCCGTGTTGTCAAACTCTTTCTGGAGATTCACAAGAGAGACACCAGGCGCGGAACAGTCCGTGTTCGTTTTGTCGACAAACTTTGCGTAGTCACCTGTCGCGACTCCGTCACCTTCGAATAGGAACGTTTTCATGGCACCAGCGACAGCGACGCCATTCGTTCCGCGTAGTGTGCGCATATTGAGCACGCTCTTGACGTCGATAAAGAGGTCGCGGTACACTTTGAAGGGCTCCGTGCCGTAGCCGTAACACAAGTAAACGCGATTGCCCGATGTGAGCGGAGCGAAAGCCACAGCGAACTCGAGACGGATCGTCACGAAGCTCACGTAGGCGTTGTCTTGCGTTGTTGGGTCACGAATCAAGAGCGAAGGCTCCTTGCATGCGGCGTCGAGGGGGTTCTTGGTCCACGAGACGCGGTCGTTCGCAGCGAGATGGGTGCCGTAGACCTGGAATGCCTTCCGGGAGCCGACAACCCCTACTTCTTTAGATCCAACGGCGGTCGTTTTAGCCGTGAGCGTTCCGATCTTGACGTCCAGGTTGAGGTAGAGCTTGAACTTTTCGATGCCAAACTTGTAACAAAGAACTGGTCGGTAGTCGTCCTGGCTTGTCGAGAAGTTAAATGATGCTGAAAGTGTAGGATCCACCGTGAGTGTGTCGATCAGAGCGAGCGTCACCGGCTCAACCAATGTCGCCACGTGGCTGTCGCAGGCTTCCTCTGCGCTATGAATCCAGCGCACTTGGTCTCCATTCGCCAAGCCGTAGCCTTGAAACGTCAGAGGTTCTGGAACCGTTGCAACGGCGAGTAGCGGTGAGCCAAGCAATCCAGTATAGCTCGTCACCATCTTGATATCGAGCTTGATATCACGGTAGAGTTGATACGGCTCAAACTCAAACTGGTAGCAGAGCATTGCCTTCTTCCCCGCTGCCGACGTCGCGAAATTGACTTGGGTATCGAGCGGGGTGGTCAGGAACAGAACCGATTGAGACTGCTCGTTGATCGTATGCTCAAGCTGAAGTGAGCGATCAGCAGTACTTGTCGCGCACGACGTAGCAGTGCCTGCTTCGATGAAATACAGGCGATCGTTCACCAAGAGTCCGTCGCCCAGGAAAGAAAATGGCTTGAGGTAGTCAACGACTGCCACGGTGTCACTTCCCCATGTGGCTTGGATGTTTCGTACGTGCCTGACGTCAATGGCCATACGTGTGTAGAC
Source organism: Pythium dissotocum (assembly GCA_023336355.1). Taxonomy (NCBI): domain Eukaryota; phylum Oomycota; class Peronosporomycetes; order Pythiales; family Pythiaceae; genus Pythium; species Pythium dissotocum. Next base: position 3,788 of record JAADWY010000006.1, on the reverse strand, counting down.
GGTGAACGGCTCGCGGTCGAAGCTGTAGCATAAGTAAAACGTCTTGCCGGCATTTTCGTCAGCGGTAAACATGAAGTCGGCGCTGTTGAATGCCGATATCTCTCGCGTATACTCGTCTTCATTCGCGCTTAGCGTCGTCCCTGCAGGCGTAACGAGACGAGCCAGCGTGGTCGTGTCGAGGCAGTCAGGTGGCGTGCCTTGGGCCACTGCGTCTTTCACGCCAGTAGCTTCTATCCATCGCACGCGGTCTCCAAGTGCGAGGCCTCGCCCGTGGAACGTCCACGTTTTTGCGTAGTTGGCGACTGCAATGCCAACGTCGCCGGCCGAGACGCTGAGCGAAGTTACCTCCTTGACTGTGAAGGCCAAATCACGATACAACTTGAACGGATTGGTGCCGAACTTGTAGCATAACACGAATGCCTCGCCCTCACGTGACGACTGGGAGAACTTGAGATCGACGTCGTGATTTACACTGAGCAGTGCCACGTTGATACCGCCGACATCCGAGATGCCAGTGACTGATGTCCCGCAATTCGCGTCGCTCTTAGTGCTTGCATCAACAAACTTTACGATATCATCGGCGGCAACGGAGAATCCTTGGAACAAAAACTTCTTCGTGACTCCGACGACTGCGACACGAGTGTCACCGTCGGCCACGTTGACAATATCGAGAAGCGCTGACTCAATCGCCCCCGTGGAGACCGTGGAAGACTCGTCGATCACGCCGCCGTCAGCTGCAATTGTTTGGGCAAATGCAACACCGGCTTGGAGGACAGTCGACGGGTTCACGACACCTAGAATGCGCGCTTTGACCTCTGTGTACTCGTTGATTGCGTCGGACATCACGATGGAGAGTGTGTTCTGTGAGCAGGATGTTACACCCAACACAGTCGGTCTGATGAACTCGGCGGTGCAGCCACCCGCTGGAAGCTGCCACTCCGGCGGCAACTCAAGTAAGATCTTTCCCCCCGGTGTGATTTGTCCTGTCGACGTGAATGACAGCGTAGCAGTTGTCGCGAGAGACGCCACGGGTCCTGGCGAGAAGAGAGCACTCTGCCACAACCGCTCTCCACTGAGGGCGCCTCGCGTGATTGCGTTGAGCTTGATGCCGCCAATGTTGACCAAACCACCAAGGTGACTGTGGATAGAGTATGCTGCGATGGACTCGGTTCGTTCTGATGGTGGCGTACGGATGTCGGTGACTGCAATTACGAGAGGCGTGGTCTGTGGGACTGCAACACCGAAGGTGAGACATAGCGTCATGGCGTCGACCGTCCACTCAAGTGCCATGTCGGACACGCCAGCGCTCGTCGTGAGCGTCGCTGCTGCTGTTCGGAGCACGGACCACGAGCTGTCGAGTGGAAACACGACACAAACTTTCGCGCCGGCTTCAAGCTGACCTCCGGAGACAAATGCAATGGTCTGCGTGGATGTCACTGCTGGTGTTGCGACGGAAGAAGTCCACGTTGCACTCGTACCGAGATCATCAGCAGTGATGGCGTTGATGGCGATATCTTGTGACTCGTCGACAACGCCTGAATCGGGAAGCGAGCTCTTGACCGAGAGGGAGGCAGATTGAGCGGACGACTCCATGTCGTACGGGTTGACAAAACCGTCGAACTCGAGCTCCACAACAGAACCTTCTGCAAGATCCCCACTGGTTACTAGTACTAGCCGCCGATCGAAAAGGGACCAGTCGGAGCTCGCCACGGTAACACTGGAACCAGGAGTGAGGAATTTCGCTGAGATTGCCGCTGTGGTTCCTCGCCACCCAAATGCAGGAAAGTCGATCGTCAGAGAGCTGCCACTCGGAAGCGCTCCGCTCAATGTGAGTGCCAAGACTTGTTTACTTTCCATACTGGCGCTCGCGGTCGTCGTCGAAGTGAGCGATTTCGCGCCCGCAAATGCTCCACGCGTGATGGCTTCTACGACGAGCGTGTCTGGTCCATCAACGATACCTCCGTCGGCACCTCGAGTTGTAAGGGAGACTGTGGTAATTCCCATTTCCTTCGGTGGGTTGCTGACACGAAGGATGATCAGCACTATGAGTGAGTATGCCGGAATGGGGGTCGTACCAGCCAAAGTCACTCGTAAGAGCGAGGCTCCGCCATCCCAATTAACAACGCCCACTTCGCCGAGCGCTGGCTTTGAGAAGATTGCAGTCGTCGTTCCACTCGCAACTGACAATCCGGTGCTTGGTAACACGAACTCGAATTGACTTCCAACAGCGAGCTGTCCGTTCAAAAAGAACGAAATCGTCTGATCGCTGGTAACTCCAGGGTGAGGCGTCACTGGCGTCCACATGCGACTGCCCAGCACAGGTCCAGCAACGATGTCGTCCAGCGCCACTACGCATGGACCATCGATGATGATGCCGTCCGGGTCGAGTGTTGAGAGCCACGCAAATCCACGAGTCGCGTCACGAACCGATGCAGGAGTATTCAGGGTCGCCAGTGTGAGTTGCACTTTTGTTGAGTAGGCTGCGATGCCTGCCGATGGTGGATCGTCGAGAGTGATCAGCAGCACGGATGTAGCTGGATCCCATTGCACGATCGCTTTGGGTGCCACTGGGTTGATAAACGTTGCAGTCGGAGTCGGATACGTGGTCACCGAGAAATCATTCGTCGGTAGCTGTAGCTTGATGGAGCCTCCGGCGGGGAGAGCACCGTTTGTGTCAAATGTGAGCGTGATTGTTGTTGTAATCCCTGGATACGGGAACTTGCTCAGCCATGCCGCAGGAAGTGTCGTTACGGCGGTCACTGCATCTATCGCAAGTGGGCTTGGTCCGTCAAGTCGTAAGCCAGCCGAGTCCCAAGTCTGGATTGTAGCTGAGGAGGTCGCATCGCGGATAGATGGTGGCATATTCAGAGCCGTGATCGTCATGTCGATGTTCGCTCCTTCTGGAATCACGTTCGGACTTGAGATGGTCACAGCAAAAGCGGTATTGGGGGAGTCCCATCGGATTGTGGCCGATACTCCCATGGGGGACGTGACAACAACCGACGGGTTCGTCACCGCGAAACTGTAGTCACTCGTCGCGAGTGACACGTACACCAGTGTGTCATCAATTAGCGCCGCTGGAGATGTGAACGTGATCTGGACATTTGACGCGATACCAGGATGTGGATTGAACGGAATCATCCGAGCGCCGGGGATGTCTCCAGCGGTCGTGGTAACGCCAGGGATAACGCCCGTCTCGACTGGTCGTCCAAACGAATCGGCCGTGTGAATTTCGAATGATCCTGTGCTTACGACGCCTAGCATTACAGCAACATCAAACAGAGTCAATTAGTGGTGCCTGGAACAAAACCATCAGTCATGAAGAGGGTTCACCTGGATTCCGGATCTTGTCAATCACAACGGTGTAGGCACCAGCTGGGATCGCCGACGGGACAGTGAATGATACCACCTGGCCAGTGGTGACACTAAAGCCGGCAGCCACCGAAAAAGATCCGCCGCTCTCGGACAAAGCCATCCCACTTGGAACCCAGTACTGATCAGGAAACCGGACAACGACAAGACCACCTCCAGGAACTTGATATTTGGACGTGAATCCAAACGCCGGTAGCGCAGTCACGGCCGCCTCCAGCGTCCCCAAAGACAGGTCCACGTTCACGAAGGCCGTACTGTCAATAGCCACGCCGCTAATTGCCGCCGCCGTCTGGTACGTGCGACCAGCGCTGTCCATGCTCTCCAGCGCAAAGTTGCCAGTCGCCGTCAGCGCGCCGGGATTCGTCACGCCATCCACCTTGAACGACACAACCGACCCGGCCACCACCGCACTGCTC